>CM029016.1:82532791-82656693 GCA_016801055.1 Panax notoginseng | reverse complement strand
TGTCGCCAATTTGAAATTGCCCCAGCCTTGCTGGTTGTCTGGGGTAGTTGCTTTGACAGATGGGTTGATAAGATGCCGAGATCGTGAGAAGCTTTTACCTCTGTACCATATGATGAACAGGTAGTGGATGTGGATTGTGATGTTGATAGCTTTTTCTGGTAGAGATGTCGCTCTAGTTGAGAGAGATGATGCTCTAACTCATAGGGATACCGCTGTTGTTGAGCGAGATGAGTCCAGGTCATCAAAAGATGCAGTGATTATTGAGCGGGATAGCGCTATATCTGCCCGAGATATCGCATGTAGTTGGCAATGGATCTGTTGGCTGGTGTAGAAACCCTTGGGCAGGAGATCACAGTGTTACCTCCTTCTTTTGAGAGGGAATCCATGTTGGACTTGGTGGCTTGTTTATCCACTAATTTATAGATTAGCTTTGATTTTCCTGCATAGACTAGCTTAGCCATTTTTGTCATGTACAGGACACATTGTATATATCAAACAGTATTATATGGCAGGAAAATATGTTTTGATTCACTTCCCTTTTAGTTATACCTTGTTACTTGCTTGATAATTGCCTGTTTCTCCATGGCTTTGTGATCTGGATGTATTCTGAACTCCTCCTTGATGGATGGACAGTGAGATGTCTCAAGATTTTCAGAATAGATCGTCGATCTGTGTGTATTCCGTACCATCTTTGGTGTCTTGGGACTGGTTTCTGTATGTGGTTATGGATATGAGTGTTTATTTTTGTTTTTTTTTCTGGTGAGATCGAACCATAAAGATGGCTGCCTACGTACTCCCGTATATTGGGGAGATCAGGTCGACGTAGTTCGCCCCATGTATAGGGCGGATTGCAGGTGAAAAGTTTAATCCTATGTACAGGATAAATTGAAGGTGTGAAAGGTTTAATCCTTTGTGGGATAAACTGAAAGTGTGAAAGGTTTTGAAAACCTGCGGGGAATGAAGGATTTGGTGATCCGAAACTAGGATGTTGGTTAGAAAAGTGTTTGTCCCTAATGGGGCAGATGAGTGTGAAGCGAAGTTATATGTAATGAAGGGTCAAAGAACTAGAATGACTAGTGATCTGATTATCCAAAACCAGGATGTTCGCTTGATGGTAACCTCAGACATTATACCGTTTCACGATGTCCAAATTGATGAGTTGCGGAAATTCATCGCCGTCCATTTCCTGTAATCTGAAAGTGCCTCATATCAATACCTCCTTGACAATATACGGGCCTTCCTAGTTTGGTGAAAATTTTCCTTTAGACTGAGCTTGGTTGTCAACGATCTTCTTCAAAACCAAGTCGTGTTGTTTGAACTGTCATAGTCAGACTTTTCTGTTGTAGGATCTTCTTCGCAAGTAGAGGGCCGTTCATGTGTGGGCCATATACTCCCCCATAGATTTCATCCATGAGCCTCTGAGCTTGATCCTCGTCCAGACATCTGAGGAGACCTCATTCTGCATCTCTTTTGTAGAGTTCATCTCTGCTCAGGTAGAATTTCATAGCAAGTCGATGGATTCACCTTCTTTTATTCGGGCTCGCCTCAGCGGGTGTAGATCTATCTTGTAAGTACTCATTGATATGCTGATATCAAGGGTACTGGATGAGAGGTATCTCATCTGATACTTCTCTAATATAATTCCCATAGGTTGGAGCCTTTTGTTGGGCAAGTGTGAGGGTTGGCATGTTTTCCTTGTCATGTATGTTGATCAAGGAGGCCAAGGTTGCTAGCGCATCTGCAAAATCATTCCTATTCCGAGGAATGTGGAGGAAGAATTTTTGTCAAACTCCAAAGCCATCTGTAGAACTTGTCGATGCTAAGGCAGCAACTGTAGAACCTATTGAAGAGCTTTTTTCTTTTTCTTTTTTCTTTTCTTTCCTTTTTTTTTATTTTTTCTTTTTCTTCTTTTTTTTTATTCATTAGATCGTGGAAAAGAGCCATATGGCTCGCTGGTAGGTAGCTCCGGTATTGATGAGGCCGAATGACAATCGTCTATAGCTAATGGTTCCCCAAGGAATGATGAATGCAGTTTTATCACGATCCTCTTCAGCAACCATAATTTGATGGTACCCCGTGAAGCAATCAGCAAAGGAGTACATGTCGTATTGAGCAGTATTGTCAATGAGAATGTAAATAAATGGCACGGGAAAGCTATCTTTAAGGGAAGCTTTATTCAGATCCCAGTAATCCACGCAAACTCGCACCTCTCCTCCGGGTTTTGGCATGGGAACGATGTTGGATATCCATTCAGGATATGTGGACACCATAATAATACCAGCTTGAAATTGTTTCACAATTTCTTCTTTAACCTTTAAACTCCCTTCAGGTTTAAATCGCCTGAGGTTCTACCTGACTGGCTTGAATCCCCCTTTAATGGGAAGGCAATGAATGACAATGTTAGTGGATAAACCGACCATGTCTTCATGAGACCATGCAAACACATCCTGGAATAGGGTCAATATAGTAACCATATCATTCCATTGGTTTGGAGTGAGGTCCGTACCAATCAGGATTTGTTTGGGGTTTTCTAAGGTTTCAAGGTTTAAAAGAGGTAGTTTGATCAAGATTTGGCTTGGGTTTTTCTTTGACCCATTCTTTGATCTCCTGAGGTATCTCATAGTCCTCTTGTATTTCCATCAAGTATGAGTCCAACTTTACATCAAAGTTACAATCCTTGTGGAGAATAGGCACCTCATCAGCAAGTCTAGGCACATCTAACTTTAGAGTCCTGAAACAAAATGTTTTCGCTTAATATATGAAACTGTTCAATCACACAAAGTGTTAGCATGTAATAACAAAAGTAACTGCTAATACTGTACAGAAAGAGTAAGCAGTTATTGCTATCTATAGGGCAGAATGAGTTTTTTCCCTTTTTACCCTCGTCGGCAAATGCAAGGAGTGCTTCTCCAATTGTCGAGGGCAAAGTCCTGGTGGACAGCTGTGATGATGGGGCTGTTATCGTCATCCTTTTCCCGAATGATGACCATTATATCTGGGCAATCATCGTCTAGGGTGTATCTATTTGTGTGTTCGTTATGAACAATGATGCGTATGCCTGACATCATTCAGACAATGTCTTGTTTAATTCTTTGTTCCTCTTCTTCCACCTTGGGATCTGGAACAAAGACTTCTTTCTCCTTTATCGGTATCGATTTGGGAAATAATATAGCCATTACATTGGCTGGCACCTTTATCGGAAACCATACAGGCTCAGGAACTGTAGGTGGAGATAATCTTCATGTGGCTAAAGCTGAAGGAATCTGTCTGTGCTTATGAGGACTCTTGTGACTGGAACTAGTAGTATCCGGAACTTGGGTTCCTTCTTGTGTGGAGGATTCAACATGTACGGGTATCCTTGTACCCTGAGTAGATTGGTGTGGTTCTTTAAGCAGAACAACCAAATATGTGATTTGTTTACTTAATTCGTCGAATTCTTCATAAGAAACTGGATTAAGATCAGTCTGGTCAGATGAAGACATAATTGGTTGTAGGCTCGTGGCCTTTTTGGATTTTTACCGGGTTACTGGACCAATTATATCCCTACAAAAAAAACTTATGTAGTTTAGTCTTATTGAATATAGCAATATTACGTAATGTGCCCGTTTAGGAGTATCGTCCTGCAAAACGGATGTCAGTTGACAAGATAGCATGTCAGGTTTTGATATAAAGGGAAGTCATGTACATATATTCCTTCATATTTTCCATTACATTGAGATTTACATGGAAATGAAATTACAAGTAATTGAATTTACAAGTAATTGAAATGTGAAAGTATGAAGAGACTTTCTTCTGCGTTTGGTTTATTAGAGGTTGACTTATATTAGGTTTACTCTCGCGGCTTTTTGGCATGAAGGTTCCCAGATCATCGCAATCTACTTGACGGGAAGTTAATCTGGTCTTTCAACTGGAGCGAATCTGGGTGATACCTTTCCTGAGCCTCGTTGGAATTAGTCTTCCTACGAGTCCAGTAATCAAACACCGATAGGATATCCTATTAGTAGAGGAACCACACAACATACATTCACATACAATGTGTCTCACCGTATGCAAATGATGACATGTGCGAAGCACTAATATCACAGACAGATATATTACAGTGCAATAAAAATGCATTCGTACACATTCATCAAATGTAAATGCAACATCCACACACAAACGTATAACAGTTTTGAAAAGCATGTAATAGCGGCTTAAGTCCTCTTATTGGTGGTCCCCAGCAGAGTCGCCACCTGTCGATATCGGGATTTTTATTTGTCCCTTTTCTGTTCTTGTTCTTTTGTGTTCTCATATTAGGTGAGATTTGTTTGAAAAAAAAAGGTAAAAAGGTCCGACATTTATATGTCGACGATTGGACTATAAGAGTCGCCAGTTGGTTTTTTAACTGGTTGTACCAACACAACCGATAAAAGGTTTGTACATTGATCCAGTGATGTGACACTGCTAAACGGGTCTGTGAAACCGAGATTCATTAGGGTCCGAGGACTTGTTTATGCGGAGGGAAGGTGTTAGGCACCCCCCGACATCCGTGTTGCCACGGTGACCGCCACTTTTCAAGAAACTATTATATGAATGTGTGTGTGTGGGTCAATGTGCTGATATTTGGAAGTAGTGTGAGGCCTCGTTCGCACCTATATACACAAGGTTTGAATTTTTATAAAAATTCCATTTTAAACAAGATATAGCAGTGAAGTTTTATAAAAGAGGTTTTTCAAACCCTGTACTCAATAGTAATTGAGACCTTTTACACTTCCATTTTATTAAATGTTCGGCTTGATTGATTTTATTTTCGAGATGCGAAGCATCTTCGAGAAAATAACGTACAAAGCAGTGCCAAACTCCTCGTGGGCATGAAAACCATCTAAGGAAATCCAAACACTGTGAATAAATTTACAAGCTGCTTATAGCTGAAAATGTCCATCACGGGAACCGAATCTAGATTCAGTAAACTAAATCTATGATCATATGATTCCTAGGCTCACATGATTCCGCAATTTGTATGAAAGCAGTAAGCAGTTATATATATAAAAGCTGTAAATATATATATTGACATGATCAACCACCACGAAGCACCTCCATGGGGGATTGAAAATGTAAATATATATAAAAGCGGAAAATAATATATATATATATATATATATATATATATATATATATTGACATGATCAACCACCACGAAGCACCTCTATGGGGGATCAAAAATATAAATAAAGCTGTAAAAGCGATCAACCGCCACAGAGTAAACTCCAGGCAGGACGAAATATAAATAAAGCAGTAAAAACGGTCAACCGCCACAAAGTAAACTCCAGGCGAGACGAAATGTAAATATATATATATATATATATATATATATATATATATATATATATATATATATATATATTAAAGCAGTAAACGCACCGGATATAAAATTCAGGCTCATCGAACATAGTTCGACACACAGTTCATATATATATATATATAAGCAATTAAATGCTCCAGACGTAAGTCTAGGCTCATCGAACAGAGTTCGACACACAGTTCATATATATCAGTATATATATACAAAAGCAATTAAACGCTCCAAACATAAGTGCATAACTCGATAATGTTAGTCCATATATAAATATATATATATATATATATATATATATATATATATATATATATATGTATATATATATATATACGAACTGAAATGAAACCACGGACCGAAGTTCGGGCATACACACGTAACACGACTCTTAACGTGGAGAATGTTGTGTGCTAAGATGAAGAGAAATGCTTTAAAGTGTGTAAGAAGGCTTACAGTGGGCTGCCAAAGAAGACTTTAATAAATTTAAGTGGATGAACACTCGGCTCCCGCCGGTACAAAGTAGCTATATATGAGCTTACAAGTGTTTAAAATGAGAAAGCACTCGGTTTATAGTGTGTACAGAGCAAATTGGACAGGGCTTCCTCGCCTTTTCTCTTACAAATATGGCCACCCCAAGCCCTCTATTTATAGAGGGGGGAGCCACAGGTGTATCTGCGGTAGCAGCTTGTGTACCTACGGCTGCCCGGGGTGCCCCGGGTAATGTGGGTTGAGTTGTCTCAACGTACGTGCACTCGGACAACGCACTGTTCGTTAGAACCTTCGTAACTTTCAATCCGGGAGTCCGATGGAAGCGTGTCATACAATTCCAGAAAGCTCTTTCCGAGAGCTATGTAATGACACAGGATTTGTCCTTTTTTGATTCCAAGAAGATGGGTTTATGACCGAAATGGCATTTCTGGGTTTCCGTCAGGTAGTCCGTTGAGCCGTTTTGCGTAGTTTGCGCTCGAAAGTTAAGTTATGGTTCTTGTGGGACTTCTTTTGAAGTAATTTGAGTTGAAATGAGTGTATTTGATTTGAGTTGAAGTTTAGTTAGCAAAATAATCATTTTGCCCCTCCCAGGGTTATCTCCGATTTTTGCACAGTTGTAGCAGTCTTTTCTCAAGGTTATCTCTGAGGTTGACTTAATCTTGACTTTGACTATCCTCAGGGTTATCTCTGAGGTTGGCTTGACCTTCTGGGGTTATCTCTAGGTATTAAACTTGATCCTCTAGGGTTATCTCTGAGGTTGAAACTGATTTTCCCAGGGTTATCTCCGGGGTTGAAAATTGATTTGTCGGGGTTATCTTCGGGGTTGGAAACTAGATCTCCCGGGGCTATCTCCAAGGTTGAAATTGATGTTGTGGTCCTCCAGGGTTATCTCCAGAGTGTGAAAAAGATACTTTTATCCTCCTGCATAGTTAGTAATAAGAAAATGAAATTTTGAGTGTCTACATATGTAAATAAACCCTAGTGTATAGGGTTTCATAAGAATGTAAGAGAACGTAGAAAATGTGAGTCGTGGACTCAAGAACGAATGAGTTTCGAGTTCAGATGACCGAATTACGGACGAACTGACGAAGAACGTTATTAGCGTAAAACGAATGAAGGATGGAATTTAAGCCAATTGAATGGCATGTTAACGGATTCAGAATGAATTTTTGTTTGAGGGAAATTGAAGTACGTAAGACAAGGAAGAGAATGGATTTAGAACGACATCGTTTCGAGTTATAACGAAGAAGGGATGAGATTGCGAAGTAAGCGTCTCAAGCATAATTCAAGACTTAGAAAAATTTTAGGAGTTTCATGCTTGGCACCGCAGCGCTAGCTGTGCCTTAGGAGGCCGTGCCACAGCTCCAGCTCAGGCCATCAGCTACTGCTGAGTGGCACAACAACGCGAGAAAGAAAGAGGGGTTTGGTGCCGCAGCGACGGACCAGGAAAGAGAGTACTGCATACTCACGCCGCAGCGCGAGGAGAAAGAAGGGGACCGGCGCCGGTGCAGGGCAATGGCCAGTGAGGAGCTTTTAACTGCTCAAACTACTGGGGAAATGTACGAAAAGATAATGAACATGTAGTTCACGTAACGTAACACTTAAATAAGTAATTTAAACCTTTAGTAAAGGTTAAACGAAATGATTGAACGGGATTAAAAGACGAAGCATGTAATGAATGTAAATACAACGTAATGGCGATGAACGATCGGTCTTAGCATACAACGAACCGTATGGCTTCGACATTAAGAAATAATAATGAACGTGGGGTACATGTAATGGATAGGGAATGTAAGTGTTAAACACTTTAGCCGACGTGAGGGTTGAGTGTACGCGAATATTAAACTTGTTGAACCTACACTCCGTGTATGGTTTGACCGTAAGATAATGAAGACTTTTGATTAAACTCGTGAACGGGGAAGAAATTGTATTAATGATAATAACGTATAACGTAAATAAGCCGAGTTAATGATTTTAACTTGGAGGACGTTCCGAGTCGAATGCACCGGATGTTGTAAGATACGAATAAGTTAACGTAAAATGTTTAACGCTATAAATGCTTAGAATTAATATTGAATGATCGTTCTACATATATAAAAGACTGTATTACTTAGACGATAAGAAATAAATCCTGAGGTATGGCATTTAATTACCAGAAAGCCATAAGGAATAAGAAATTGACTTAATGAATATTATAGTTTAATGGTTCGAATAAGTTAAGATAAAGTTTAGGTTATGGTACAATTGTAATCTTTGATGGTTGACATATGGGAGCTGGGCTAAACAATTCCTTCAGAGAGCGGAGGTATATACGAAACTGGCAACCGATCTAACTCACTGTAAAAGATAGTGTAGATGAGACGAGAACTTGTTTGTTGGTTGTTTGTGGGAAACCACTCAGAGTACCATATTGACTACTAGCAGAGACGTGATGTGTACTGAGTCCTATAAGAGTTATAAGAAAAAGATAAGAATGTAAATCGTCCAAGATGATGATCGTATGAGTAAGACATCTCCGTATGTCATAAAGCTGTAAGACGGTAAAGAAAGTTGGTCGCGTAGACTTAGATTATAAGAACGCGAATCCTAATAAGTAAAGAAAAGTTTAAACCAATGCATAAGTCAAGTATATGACTAATTGGTAAATATGTTATTTCTTTATATATTATATAGGAATTGGAATGAGCAGTTCAGCGTAAACTGTAAGCTGTAGCTGTGTGTAAGGCAAGTTTCCTAACTTCATTCATATTTTACATGAATGCTAGTTTCTTAAACTTCTCAGATGTTAAACTTGAGAAGTCTTGTCTATGTGCAAATGTGTGATATTTGTACAATGTGGTAGTATGTATGAGACATTGTGCCACAATTTGAACACTTTGGTGTTTCTATGAGATTAACTGTTCTGTGATTGAACTGTTCAATATGAGAATATTCTATTTATACATGGATTGTTATTGTTAAGTCTGTGCTAATGATTCTAGCCAGACAGGATGTGTATGGAAAAAAGTAGAAGAATGAAAGTATTTCAAAGTGAATGTGACTAATGTTTTAAGATGATAGGAATCAGAGATTATTCCTATTATTCAAGCTGCTTCATAACCTTTGTTCGGTTATTGAAGTCTTAAAAGAATGTTTAAATTCTTGAAGTTATTTATTCAACTGCTATGACTTGCTCGGCAATTGAACACTCACACTTGCTTTAAATGAAAAGCATTTTCAGCGTACGAGTTGAAAGAACATAAGGATCCCGTAAAGATCAAGTTGATCGGTATCTAGATGAAGTGTCATTCATTATATGAATGTGCGTAAAGATCAAGCGAAGACTTGTAATGTAGAATAATTTAATTAAATTATAGACTAGTTTAATGAACTGTTATTTATCCTTGGTAGCGGATAAAAGTCACTCTTGTAAGATGTAAAGAATAATGTAATTATATTTATTTGTAATGAACGAGCTTATAAGGTATTAGAACCTGGGATTTGAGAATGTATGTTGTTATATTTAACTATATAATGATGTATGTTTGGAAGAAGATGTACTCGTGATGCACAGAATCCGGGTGTGAAGATAGATCGAATTTCGGGGTATTACTGGTTGGTATCAGAGCTGATAGGTTATAAACCTTAGGTATGAGTACCTAAGACTATAATCGTAGAAAGTATGAAAAGGAGATCGTTAAGTTAAACGATTAAGGAAGAAGATCACCACGTGATCATATTGAATCGTAATAACAGTTGTTCTACTAAACGATGGATGATTTATAGCTAATGTTATAAATGAATGGTACTATGAAGTAGTACGGAAAGAAGAACTCAGATTGAGTTGTAATGGATAACATACGAATTAAAGAATATTCGTATTAAGTAAAGAGAAAGTTAGAAGTTGTAAAATTTTAATTGAGGACTCATGTGATAGCTGAGTTATATGAGTCTCTGTTATGGCCAGAGGTTTGTACTTTGGTGTAACAACTGCTTAGCTTATTACAGTGATAATCATTGGAATATGTCGAGCTATCAATATGTATATGGCGAGAAGGTAACTCTTTTCTCATGTATATACTTGATAGGTAGAGAATGATAAGTTAAGTGCAAGTTCTTGAAACTCATACTTATGAAAAGTTTGTGACTCATAGTTATATGCTATGTTTCTGAGCCCTAACCATATGAATAGTCCTTGATTTGTTCTTGGATTACATATTGTGAAGATAAGTTCTTAAACACATATGGTTATGGAAAGCTCCTAAACACATAAAGTGTGGTAAGTCGATGGACTATACTTAGGTATAGGAATGTCTAGACTAAAAATGAAGTATTTTTAGTATGCTTAACATTGAAGGTGCTAGAGAAGATTAAGTATTGTCGCAAGTAAGATAATGAAGGAAGATGGAGAAATAGAATATTCCAAGTCATCTAGCTATTCTAGATTTCGAAGTTTATTGAAATCGTGCTTATATGTGTGTTTTGAAAAGGAAAGACTTGGTTCAATTTTTGGAACCAATGGATTTTAAAAGAGTTATTCTTTATATGTCTATGCTAATTGTTTTGGCTAGACAGAAGTTGATTTGAAATACCAAAATGAATTTTATATCATCAGTGCATTTGATGCAAAGATGGTAAAAGGATGGATTTATTAATGCAATTGAACCTAGTGTTGGATGTGATCTTAGGATCAACAACCCGCTATGGTATGATGTATAATGATGAAGTTATAAACTGACGAAGTCCTCAACATGCTGTGAAACAGTACGGTATCATGACGTCATAAAACGTTTTGATGTATTATGAAAGAATTTAAAGAAGTGGTCGATGTCAATTGATTTGACTAGACGAATGTTTCAAGTTGATGATCAATTTATTGGTATGGCCTAAGTTAATTGATTTAGCTAAGACAAATGGTATGTCATGTTTAAAAGAAAATCAAGCTTTCTTTGAAGAAGTTATGCCAAGACAAATTATTTTAGTGCGGAATCTAATGATTAAGTTTGAGGTGAACACACCCCGTAATAGGGTTATACGATGGGTTGATCACCTGCGTATGGAAGAGGTAGTTTACTTTCTTAGTGATTGTAAACTGACTGTGATAGAAGGGTTTACGGTGAAATATTGTTAAACCTAGTAAGAGTTCATGGTCGATTTGACCCCTTAGCAAAAGTATAAAATGTTTTAAAAGGAATTCTTATGTTCCTCGTTATTCATTCTACTTCATGATTCTTGATAAGTTGGGAAGGTTAGGGAATGTTTGAAAGATAAGAACTTCTTTGAAAAAAAGTTGAGAAGAAACGTATGTTAAAATTTCGAGGACAAAATTCTATGAAGAAGGGGTGAATGTGATGACCCGGGTATGGGGTGGTTTTAAGAAATTTCGAGGACGGAAATTTTATAAGGGGGAAAGAATGTGACAACCCAGAAAATCAAATTGTCCAAAATTTAAGTTTAAAGAATTAGTTATTAATAAAATGAATTTTTATTAATAATATTTTGTGCTATGTGTTTATTAATCGTTCTAGAACCTAGGATGATTATAATACGGGAGGAATCTAGCTACGAGCTAGACTAAACGAATAAGAATTTTCAAGATGAAAATAAAATATTTTCGGGAACAAAAATATTTTCGGGGAAAAAGACGAAATAGGCACTATTCACCAGACGAAACCTAAGGGTTAGGGTTTGAATAACATAAGCCTTTTTGAGAGTTCGGTATGTCGAAATGACATTCCGTCAAAATATTTAACGATAATATATCGTGAAAAGTTAAGTAAGCCGATAAAATTTTTTCTCAAAAAACGTGTAGAAATCGGACGAAATAAAAATGACGAAAAGTATTGTTATGTACTTTTCATACGTTTAGCTACATTAGGGGAAAACGTGAAGGAAAACGCTTAACCTCAAAAAGTGTTTTTTAGTTTTTTGGAGTTCCGAAGAATGCGTAAAGGTTAAACTATAGAAGAAAGACAAAATATTCAAAAATATTTGGATTCCGAGAATCGCAGTTTTTCGAACTGTCAGACGAATCCCGTAAGACGAAAGCACGAAGCTTTCAAGGGAAGCTTCGTGAATAGTAAGGAGGTGGAGTAAAGAGGTGGGAATAGTAACCTTAGGGGCAAAATAACTATTTTTCCCCTAGCCTAGAAAATCTATAAAAGGAAGCTTAAATTCATTTATTGGTGATTTTGAAAATCACCAACACTTGAGAGAGAGAGAGAGAGAGAGAGAGATTTAAGATGAGGAGGAAAAGGAAGAAGAAAAGATAGCCCGAGTGCACACTTTGTCCAACGAAGGAAGATTAAAGAAGAGAGGTAATTCAAAACCTAACCCTAAGTAAATTTTCTTTAAGTTTTATATGTTAAAAACATATTTTAATGAGAATAAGAAGTACAAGATGTTAAGAATAGTTTCATATGGTTGAAATCATGAGAAAATGAAGAAATAAGAATTAGAAGTTTAGTTTATAAATTTCTTAAGGAAGTATAAGATTCGTAATGAATTTGAAAGATCCAAATATCATATGAATGATTTGGTGAAATAAGTAAGGAATGATGTTTTATAACATCAAATTCCAAGGAAAAGTGAAATCGTAATAAAAATATCGATTAAAAACGAAGAACGAGCGAAGAACACGAAGAACGTTGTTGATGGACAAATTTAAAACCTTCATAGATATAACTTGTTGTTGATGGATAAGTTTAAAACCATCGTGTATAAGTTAGATGCTTATTTCTTTGTTAGGAACGGTAGAAATGTTCATAAAGAACGGATTGAACTTAGCTATAACGAAGTTATGGCAAAATTTCGTAAAAGACGAATGAGAAATAGAAAGTATGTAAATAAACCCGAGTGTGTAGGGTTTCATAAGAATGTAAGAGAACGTAGAAAACGTGAGTTGTGGACTCAAGAACGAACGAGTTTCGAGTCCGGATGACCGAATTACAAACGAACGGACGAAGAACATTAATAGCGTAAAACGAATGAAGGATGGAATTTAAGCCAATTGAATGGTATGTTAACGGATTCAGAATGAATTTTTGTCCAAGGGAAATTGAAGTACGTAAGATAAGGAAGAGAATGTCTTGAGAACGACCTCGTTCTGAGTTATAACGAAGAAAGGATGAGATTGCGAAGTAAGCGTCTCAAGCATAATTCAAGACTTAGAAAAATTTTAGGAATTTCATGCTTGGCGCCGCAGCGCCAGTTGTGCCTTGGGAGGCAGCGCCGTAGCGCCAGCTCAGGCCATCAGGTACTACTAAGTGGCGCCACAGCACGAGAAAGAAAAAGGGGTTTTGCGCCGCAGCGCCGAACCAGGAAAGAGAGTACTGCATATTCGCGCCGTAGCGCGAGGAGAAAGAAGGGGACCGGCGCCGCAGCGCCGGTGCAGGGCAATGGCCAATGAGGAGCTTTTAACTGTTCAAACTACTAGGGAAGTGTACGAAAAGATAATGAACGTGTAGTTCACGTAACGTAACACTTAAACAAGTGATTTAAACCTTTAGTAAAGGTTGAACGAAATGATTGAACATGATTAAAAGATGAAAAATGTAATGAATGTAAACGCAACGCAGTGCCGATGAACGATCGGTCTTAGCATACAACGAACCGTATGGCTTCGACATTAAGAAATAATAATGAACGTGGGGTTCATGTAATGGATAGCGAATGTAAGCGTTAAACACTTTAGCCGTCGTGAGGGCTGAGTGTACGCGAATATTAAACGGGCTGAACCTACACTCTGTGTATGGTTTGACCGTAAGATAATGAAGACTTTTGATTAAACCTGTGAACAGGGAAGAAATTGTATAAATGACAATAAAGTATAATGTAAATAAGTCGAGTTAATGATTTTAACGTGGAGGACGTTCCGAGTTGAATGCACCGGATGTTGTAAGATACGAATAAGATAACGTAAAATGCTTAACAATATAAATGCGTAGAATTAATATTCAATGATCGTTGTAATAACCCGATATTTTCTATATAAATAAATGAGAAATTTTGCATATAAATTTTTATTATTATTATTATTTTAAAGATGGAAATATGTGCCCAGTAATGCGTATGTATTTATGTGATAAATAAAATTTATTTATTACATGAATAATTTCAAATAATTTTATTTTAAAATTATTGATCATTACAAAGTATATTCATATAATAATTAATTTTATTATAGAAAAGTTCTTATTATTTAGTTTCTATAAAAATATGATTTTTATATTATTTAAATAATATATGAAATGATTATTGGAATTATTATATTTATTATTTTAGTATATAAATTTTAGTTCAGATTATTTAAGTTAATTATTTTTAACTTAATTAATAATGTTATATATGAAAGATAAATCAGATATGGAATCCAAACCCTAATTTTGAATTTTGAGCAATGAATGAGAATAATAATATTATATTATATTAAATATAATATTATTTTTTTGTGTTATAAATATGTAGAGTATATGTGTAGACTGATAATGGTTAGTCAATTATTGTGTATCAAGACAAACCCTAGTATTACTATCATAAACCATTATTGGAAACTCAAAACTGGAGTTTAAGATCGGTCAAAAATTTTGTTGTATGAATTATATTGCATATTATAGAATTTCTGTTAATTAGGAAAACCATAATTAATATTTGAAAACCCTAATTAAAATTAGAAACCCTAATTTGCTAATTAGGAACCCTAATTGCTAAAATTAGAAACCCTAATTATTATTTTAGTCAATTGAATTGTTAATTTGAGAACCCTAATAATATTAAGGAACCCTAATTATTTAAAACCCTAATTTCTATTTAAAAACCCTAATTTTAATTAGTAAGTCTAATTAAAATTTTATTAGACTTTAAACTTAATTTTTAAAACCCTAGAAATTATTTGAGAAACCTTAAGGTTTAAAATCTAGTGATTAAACCCTAGATTTAAGTACTTTGGACAAGAATACCCTTAAAATTGTAAGCAAAATGACCTAAATGCCCTTTTTGTCTCATTCTTGAATTATTGCTAGCCAAATCTTGGCAAAATCATCACCCTAATCTAGCTATGAGCTATAACACTCCAGATCTCAGCTATGTAACCATCCAAGTTCATTGTATACAAGATATACATATAGATTAAGAGAGAGAAAGCTACTAAAATTTCTCATTTGGCTATCTAACTCTCAAATAACTTTTCTCTCTCTCAAACCTCCGAAATATATTGCTATATCAGTCTCAGAAACAAGCCCCATCATCTCCTCTAACAGATCATAAGCATAGAATCAAGAACTTGTTTAAGTAAAGGTATGAAACCTAATGTATAATCTGATCTTGATTGATATGATAAAAGTTATGTTTAAGTGTTAAAACATGTTGTTTATAGTGTACATAGATGATCTGGGTTGCTAGATGTTAGATCCATAACATCTATAGGCTCGAATTTTACGTTTTACAAAAACTGGAAAATTTTGTTTTTGATGTCTGGCAATGAATGTCAGACCATCTAGATCTCATCCTGTTTATGTAATTTGTTGTTTAAAGGTTTGATCATGTAGTGTGTTATGAGGTCTGTAATCTAGAACTTGTAGAAGGACCAGATCATGCTTAGAATGTCAGATAATCATGGTCAAAGGTCGTTAACCGACCATGACTTTCTAAAATCTGGAAAACCCAGATCATGCCCAGAAAGGGCCTGACAACTTTTTCAAACGACTAGATCTGCCAGTGTGTTGTTGTTTTGATTCTGTTATTGTAACTAAGTTGTAGCTTTTATGTGTATTATGGATACATGCTTTTAAATCCCTTAAATCATCAATATATTGAACACAGTGGAAGGTCAAACTAGCCTACTCGGTCACGAAATCTGTTTCTGGAAATTCCAGAAAACTCAAGAACATGTCTTCTGACATAGTTTGACCGGCATAGATCTGCTCGATCTGTTGTTGCTATATGTGTTTTATATACTAGATCTGTAGTATTACATGTTGTCTACAACATGAAACCAATAGATCACATAAAGAAAACTTAGAACGCGAGATATAAGAATCCAAAGTAGCACCCTCGTTCTGTTCTTCATTTCTGGAAAACCCAGAAATGAAGAACAACATCTGACACGATTTTCTGAGGCCTAGATCTTTTAGCTTGAAGATTTTTAAACCTGATACGTGCTTGATTCATGTACCCTGTTAGATACTCTACACAGCCCGACGTCTAAACTACCTAATACATGATCATATTTATAGATATAAGGTCAACAAAAGCGTTGACCGGCCATGACTGAAAATTCTAGGCAGCCCAGAAACTTGATGAACAGCTCTGACAGCCACTTTCCAAGGTTAGATCTCCTTAGTGTTATGTTGTTTGGCCAAGATTGTTGTTGAATCATGTAGTCGTGCACTAGCACTACAAGACCTAACCAACAACATACCCAGAAACATCATGGTCAGTGATTAATCCATGGTCAAACCTACCCACTCGAAACTGTCTATGAAGATTCTAGGTTTCTCAAGAACACCTAAGGCGACACTTACTGTCGCCAAAGGGCTTTAGCGACAGACTTACTAAATTTAATTAATTTAATTTCTAAAAATCATTTAAAAATAGAAAATAACTTTTGAAAAATTACAAAAATTATTTTAAGTTATAGAAATTAACTTTTAATAATTTGACATATTTTTTCATAAATATTAATATTTATTTGAATATTATTGATATTTAAGTTATTTAAGAAATGTATTAAATAAATTAATTAAAAATAATTTTATTATATTAAAAATCATTTTAAAAAATAATAAGGTACTTAATAATATTTTAAGTTATAAAACATAACTTTTAATATTTTAAGATAAGTTTCATTAATTATTAAATATTAATGATATTAGATTTATTTGGTAATTATATTAAATAAATTAATTAAAAATAATTTTAATATTATAAAAATCATTTTAAATGAAAATAAATAATTTAAAAATATTTTAAGTTATAAAATATAACTTTTGATATTTAAAGGTAAATTTTATTAATAATTTTATATTAATGATATTTGATTTATTTAATAATTATATTGAATAAATAAATTAAAAATAGTTTTATTGATTTAAAAATAATTTAAAAAGGATATGATTGAATTAAAAATATTTTAAGTTATAATAAATGACTTTTAATATTTTGATGAATAATACATTAATATTTAAATATTAATGGTAATTATTTAAAAATAATTTTAAATGTTTTAAAAATCATTTAAGGATAATAAAAATATTTTAAAAATATTTTGAGTTATTATAAATAACTTTAATATTTTGGCAACTGGTTTCATTAATAGTTTAATATTAATTAAATATTAATGATAATAGAATTAGTTAATATTTAAATCATTTAATAATGATTCTGATGTTTGAAAAATTATGATAAATTATAATAATTATTTAAAAATTATTATAAGTCATTTAAAAATAATATGACTGATATTTACAGTTATTGAATTACTGAATGGAGTTTTAGACTCGATAATTACCCGGTAAAGCCGTCGGTACACCGAAATATTTTAGAAATTGATCCGAACTTAGATAATTGGACTAGATACGTATGTGCTTGTGAATCAATGATTGATATAACTATGTGACAATGCAATTAGGTTATGTGTTGACTGCAAATAACAGTACTATGCGATATGATATATTATTCTAATTGAACGAATGATCATATTAATGATAGGTTTCGGTATAAAAGATAAAACTAAGTTGCGTTATTGTAAGCAGCAGCTCAGGCAAGTATCCTAACTTTGCATTTACTTTTTGCAATGGACATGAGTAAGAAAGTTTCAAAATCATATTATTATACCAGATTATTAACTTTATTGTTATTGATTATGTATCCAATTATTCATATTCATACAAGTTCTTAAATTATCTGATCATTGTTTATCAACACAGTATTAGTGCATAATCCAGGTATTTATTATGTTCCTTAGTTTCTAAATATGGTTATACAAGTGTCCCCACTTAGATAATCATTATATTTAATCACATGTTGATACATACCTATTGATTTCAAGTATGTATACGTTGACTTAAAAGCCGTCTAAGCTATTTGATTTGGCTAGACATAAATTTAAAAATATTGTTGAGCAAGATAGAACTTTATTGTATCCAATCAGATTATTTTGGTTCGGATTCCCGACTAAGTATGAACATCCCGATTATGGGAAAACTTATCAAAAATTTCATATAGAAATGATATGTTGTTATTATTGGTTCAGCTTACTTCACAACTGTTGATTCATTGTAGAAGTGTTATTCAAAGAAAATATTTAATTTTTTCAGCTAATATATATTGTTGTTATTACTTGCTGGGCAATCAAATGCTCATTCTTGTTTTAAATTTAAATGTTTTCAGCTAAGTATGATCAACCCGAAGGATCAGGCAAGAACAAGGGGAAAGGAAAGCTGTTCGATTGAGTTTTATAATATTTTATGTAATAGTTAAAGTTTATTAAGATAATGGTATTTATTATCTATGATGTAATGAATGTTTAAAGGTCGCGTACCTAGGAATAGACTCTGATGCATATGTAAATTAAATTTGGTATCTATATTATTGTTATTATTATTAATATTATTCCGCTCACAAAAATGGTATCGTGAAGCACCGAGTTCGGGTTTCAAGTACCTGAATTTGGGGGCGTCACAGGTTGGTATCAGAGCTTTAGGGTTAAAAACCTTAGGTGGGATAGACCTTAGGCTATTGATGAGTGGGATTTATACCCGCGAATCGAATACTTTATGACTTAAATAATTGCCTGAATTCGTAGTTTTTATGTTGTTTTATATAAATATAGTGTTATTGTGCTTAACTAATGTATTGCAGAGCTTTACAGTGCTTTTCCAGCTTAAAGGGGCAAAACGGGCATTTTCCTCACACTCGCGCCGCGGCGCCAACGCCAGTCTTAATGGCTGCGCCGCAGCACCACCCCATGGGCCTTGCTGACATCACCTTCACGCCGCGGCGCCTTTGAAGCTTATTGAGCTCGCGCTGCAGCGCGAGCTCCGTGTCCCTGATTTTTATGTGGCACCGCAGCGTCATCTAAAGCTTGGTGGCCCGCGCCGCGGTGCCACCTTCAGTTCCCAGATAACCAGGGCCTTTGTTTGACCTAGCAAAAGGAGGAAAAAGATATAAAAGGAAATGGAGGCTCAGCAGAGAAGAAAGGGGAGGAATAGGAGGCCATATAACACAGAGACTGTAGTTTAGCATAGGATAGCTTATCTTAGGATTTTCTTCTGTATTTTCTCTTAGATTATGTCTGTAAATACAGATTAGGTAGATTAGGGAGAAGTTTGGCTTTCTTTGGAGCACAAGAGTAACGAGCGACAAGGATTAGAAAGCTTGAAAGGAGCGGATTACATAGAGATTGAAGGGGCTTTGATAGAGTTTCTTCTATCCATTTATCCTCTCTGATTTTGTAATCTATAAATGTTATCTTATTTGCTACTTGTATTTGGTTTATTAACTATGAACTGAATATTGGCTCTAAGGTTATAATGGATCCCTTTGTTATTTGAATTGACTGTCTTTATCTCTTTGGTTGGCACCATATGATTTGGTTTAATATATTTGTGCTTTATGATTCTCGCTAAGACATTAGTGATGATTTTGGTAATCTATATGATATCGACAGAAGAATTGTAGTTTTACACCTAAATATATTGGCATGTGATTGTGGATTTCAACTGCATAAGTTGTGCATAGAATAGACATATCTATGTGCGTCACGTGTGACCTCAATGAGAACTTATGCTTAAATTCTTGTTATGATTAATTCGCATAGACATATGTAGGATTGCATCTAGCTTGGACGTTCTTTTCTGTTCTATTCCCTTTAGGGTGGATCTGGAGAGGATATGTTTGTGCATACCTCGACAGAGGTGCATGAGCACCTGTGTGTTCTCGGTCGACAAATTATTGTGACCATTAAGACCAAAGAGAGAAAGGGTAGCTAGTTTGATAAAACGTAACACGCCAGGTGTTCGATAGAATGCCTGTGTGGGGGTGAAGTTGTGACCTTAGCTTGTAATTCCTTAGATTTCCATTCGTTATCCATTTACTTGCTTTGTTAAGTAGTATAAGTAGATTAATCACCCTTCCATTTACTGCTGTTCGAATAAGACTTTAGCCATAAACAATCGGTACTTGGTAAATATTAGTCATAGTTCCTCGTGGGTATGACACACTTCTTATCACTGTATTACTTGTTAGACCGCGTATACTTGCGCGTGTTTAGTGATCGGTTTTCCGACCAACAAGTTTTTGCTATAACCTTAGAACAGAGGGAAACGTTGAAAATACAAATAACTCATATAGAGTTTAAAAGGAGATGAATTGAATAAATTTATCATTAAACAAAATAAAAGATAACTTTTATAAAACTATTATTTGCTGTGTGTATATACTATATGCTAATTAGGATAATTTGTGTGAAGATGTCAGGTGGAAAAGAATTAAGATACCCTCAAATCATGAAGAATGAGTCAAAGCCAATAGCTAAAATAGAGGCTCACAGTGCAAGCAACCTTGATGAGGTGGTGGTATTGGAAAATGTAGTACCAGATCCAGAAATAATAGAACTGACATATAGTAATTTAGATACTAAAGTTGGAGCTGATCAAGCATCAATGGAGGTGCAGAATCTGAAGAACATGGTTTCTTCTCTAGAAAAGTTGTGAGAAATAGAAAAGCTACTAAATAACCAATTACGAAAGGCGTTAATGGAAACTATGAAAGAACAAGATAAGCTTAAAATCCAAATTGATCAAATAGGAGCCAGAAGCAACAAATCATGCGCAGCTCCAAGAAAGAAAGGGAAAAGAAAGATGAAAGACTGTGACTTAGGAAATAATTAGGATTAGTAGTTGATTATGTATGCTTGATGATGTGCGTGTGTAATGTAATATTCTCAAACTTTTGAACAAGTTGTTGCAGCGAATCCCAACTTTTGTGGTCACAAAGGGATAGCAGTATGAGTTATGTTATGAAAAGTGCTATGACTTAGTTGAATGAATATGAATCTATATTTGATTAATGGAATAAGTTTTGTATAAAACTTCGTGTTACATGTTAAACTTATACAATAAGGTTTAGAATGTAAGTTAAATTTATGATTTTATGTAATTAGATAATGCCGTCAAGACGTCGAATACGAAATCAAAGGGCAGAAGAATTTGTCAACAACGCTGAGCGACAACAGCAAGACCCGATGCAAAACTTTGCGAACATGGTAGCTCAGGCTATGCAACGGGGAATGCCAGCCATAGGGAACCGACCAGACAATCGCTTGGCAAATTTTAAAGACTTCAAGGCAGTAGGACCACCAGAATTCAGGGGAATAGTTGACCCTATAGAAGCCCAGACATGGTTTAACGAGATAGAAAAGGCGTTCATAATTTCTTGGGTAGATTAGGGGCAAAAGACCTCTTTTGCCACTTATATGATGAAAGAGGAGGCTAACTTTTGGTAGGAGGCAAATCAAACTAGGGCAGGAGAAGGAGTAGTTACTTGGGCTAGGTTTATAACTCTATTTTTCAAAAACTATCTCTCAGCTAGTATGCAAGCTAGGATGGAGGTGAAATTTCTGGAATTAAAGTAAGAGAACATGACTGTTGCAGAATATGCTGCAAAATTTAATGAATTAGCTAGGTTCGCTCCACACCAGGTGGTGTTGCAAATCAATACTTTTGCAGTACTCATGGAAAAGGCTATCATAGCTGAGGAGGGGAGTGAGGCCATGAGCCTCTATAACAAGGAGAAAAGGAATAAGAGCAAGTTCGAAGGAGCTGTGAAGGTGGAAAGTAATAGTGGGAGTAGAAGTGGAAACGTGAAAAAAAAGGGAAATAATTTTGGGAACGTTCAGGTGAAGCAGGAAGGTGTGAAGAAGCAAGTAGTTCAGTGTGGGAACTATGGGAAGAATCACTCCAATGAGTGTCTGAAGGGTAAGTTTGTATGTTATAAGTGCAGGCAGGAGGGTCATATTTCTCCCAACTGCCCCAACCCAAGGATGAACAGTGGGTATTTTCTGTGTTGGTCGATGAACATAAGGTGAAGGATTGTCCAAAGAGAAAAATGGAGGCAGGGAGTGTAACCACGGAAAAAGGCGGGACTTTGGCAATCACAGGACCGATTTCAACCAACAAACCAACAAAAGTAACCGCGAGAGTCTTCAATATGACGGTCCAAGATACTGTGGCAGCTGCGAATGGAACCCTAGGTATTACTCGAATAACTATTATTTTCATATATATATGATTTTCTTACATATAGCAAATTATGTTATAAAGAAATTTTGAAGGAGGAATTTGAGTTCTTTTAGAAATCAAACTTCTGTTTAATCATGTAGATAAGCTTTATATGAATAGTTAAAGATTTGTTCGATCAATTATGATCGAGATCTATTTACAATGATTGAGTAGGCTATGTACCCTAGTATGTATGAGTTTTAAAACGGTGATTCCGGGGACGGAATCTTTATAAGGGAGGGTGAATGTAAAAACCCAATATTTTCTATATAAATAAATGAGAAATTTTGCATATAAATTTTTATTATTATTATTGTTTTAAAGATGGGAATATGTGCCAAGTAATGTGTACGTATTTATGTGATAAATAAAATTTATTTATTACATGAATAATTTCAAATAATTTTATTTTAGAATTATTGATCATTACAAAGTATATTCTTATAATAATTAATTTTATTGTAGAAATGTCCTTATTATTTATTTTCTATGAAAATATGATTTTTATATTATTTAAATAATATATGAAATGATTATTGGAATTATTATAATTATTATTTTAGTATATGAATTTTAGTTCAAATTATTTAAGTTAATTATTTTTAACTTAATTAATAATGTTATATATGAAAGATAAATCAGATATGGAATCCAAACCCTAATTTTAGATTTTGAGCAATGAATGAGAATAATAATATTATATTAAATATTATTTTTCAGTGTTATAAATATATATAGTGTATGTGTAGACTGATAATGGTTAGTCAATTATGATGTATCATGACAAACCCTAGTATTACTGTCATAAACCATAATTAGAAACTCAAAACTGGAGTTTAAGATCGGTCAGAAATTCTGTTATATGAATTATTTTGCATATTATAGAATTTTTATTAATTAGAAAAACCCTAATTAATATTTAAAACCCCTAATTAAAATTAGAAACCCTAATTTGCTAATTAGAAACCCTAATTGCTAAAATTAGAAACATAAAACATAAGTAATCTTTGTGAATATAGATCTCTATAACTCACTTAGCGCATATCTTTACCTTAAAATTTGTACCTGCAAAAGTGGTTATTTGCAAGAGTGAGCTCGACAGCCCAGCAAAGTCTAACAGTTTTCATGCATCACATAGCACATAATAACATTCTCGACATACATCTCATTAAAGTAGCATGGCATACATGCTTTTAATTCACATAACAAATACAAAGATTGAGTTCCTTACTCAATCAACATTACTTAGCCAAAACAATGCAGTCATATATTGACTTTAACATTTCATGATTTCAACATGCATAACATATCATGCAATTTAAAACAGTTCATCAAATCCACGTAGAAAATAGTAACCGAAAAACTTGTCTTGATCGTTGTTTACCAATAACAGTTTAACAGCTTACAGCTATCTGAACTTCACGTGCCCTACGCAATTATATAATTATACACATCAAATATTAGTGACATAACAACACATAGTAATTGTAATGTAAACTCTACTATATGTCTCATAATCTTTCCTATTAATAAATACACAATGTTCAACTTAATTGTGTTAACTTTCAACTTATATCTCACTGTATTTCATATTTGCAGTTCATTCAAGTGTTTAAGTCTTGCTAGGACTACTTATTGGTTTTATATTAAATCCATTCCTTATCTTATAATATTCATTTCATTTGAATTAAAATATTTTTTTTAAGTTCATTAACACTTGGCACGGCGTTTCGACGTTCATTCGTCACACGCCCGATTTGCCTCTCTTGTGCATGCTTACTATGCTTCTATAACTCATCTAATACATCATGTATTAATGTTAAGCATCATTATAATTACTAATATTCATGTTTTATAACTTAGGACATCATCTTTTATGGTCAAGAGCACTACACATGCATATGTGCATGTCCAACGCCCTCCGATTGCCTCCGAAAACACAATAGTCCTAAAGATGAGCATTTTGACCCATCCTAATGACCTCAAATTGAAAAACGTAAAGAACTAAAGTTGTAGGTCTACTCGTCCTCGTTCCGGATCATCTTGAATCACCTCAATCGGAGTTTGTATGAGGACGTTATGGCTATTTTACTACAGGAGGTCAAAACAATCTAACTCAGACTACAAATCCGGCGCTGGGGCGCGAGGACTAGGCTATACAGTGGCGCCGGGGCGTACGATTGGCGCTGGGGCGCGAATTTCAGTGCTAGGGCGCCAACTTTTGGCGCTGGGACGCGATTTTTGGCGCCAGGACGCGATTTTTGGCGCTGGGGCTCAAATTTTGGCTCTGGGGCGCCGAAACTTGCAGAACCCAACCACGAAGAACATAACAAAGCTACTGTCTTTATTTTTAACAGCAATTAAACCCAATTAACATGTATAACTTATATAAATTACACATATACACACTACCCAACATGCATATACTAGTTTAAACCACTAAACAATAATTTTAGAAAACTGTTTATCTTTGAAACCAAAATTTTAAAACCCAAAACTCCATTGTTAACACAGTAAGCACTGTGATCATAGTTAAAAAACAATTTGATTTATTCTAACTATATCCTATTTAATTCTTACCCAATTCATATAATCACAGTTCAATTTCATAATTAGCATACAAATCAATTACTAATTATGGTACTCCTACAGATCACTGCAACACATGTGTTCACTGTAAAAACAAATTCCCTTCCTTTAATACGTAATTAGCATGCATACATACATACATAACTATATATATATATATATATATATATATATATATATATATATACTAGTTTAAATTACAAATACATGTAATATCATAACCAATTATAAAAACATGGTTTACATACAATTTTTTAAAAAACCTTATACACAGTGAATTTCAAGAATACATACTTTAAGCATTATACTGTAAAACATATATACGTGTAAAGATTATGCAACATACCTTTTAATTGCTCAGACAACACTTGTTAATCAAATAGCTTCGACGAACTCAGAACTTGTTTTGGGAATCACAGCCCTTTCTATCTCAAACTCTCTCTGAACTTTTCTCAGACAAACTTCTATTTTTCTTAGGCTTAAGCCAAAAACAAAATACCTAAACTAAAAACCAACGCACTTTTCAAACGTTTAAAACCCAAACGTAACTGCCATATACTAATGATCCTATTAAACTATCAGTTATCAAATATATTATATATTATTTATATTTTGTTTAATTTAATTTATATTATTAATAAATCAAATTTAAAAATCCAAAAGCCATAGGCTCCGTTTGGCAAAAACTCTTTAAAATTAAAGACTTAATATATTTAAGCTTTGTTTGGCAAAATAAATTAAAACTACTTTAATTTATTTTAATAACCACTTATAATATAGTTATTTGTCACACTTCTAATTAATTAAGTTTTCATACTTAATTAATTAATTCAAATAACAATTTATTAATTAAATTATTTAATCACATAACTCAATACCACTAATTATCCATCAAATTAAAATATCACTATAATAATAATTTCCTTAACTTATTAATTAATTATTTAACAAATAATTTACCAACTTAAATCAAATTAAACAAATACAAATATGTATTAATCAATAACACATCCAATAAATATTTATATAAATTAATAAATATTTATAAATTACATTTAAAATTCTAAAATTTTGGAATGTTACATCATTCCCCTCTTATAAGGATTCTGTCCCCAGAATCACAATTCAAACCACTCATTCGTTACAACCAAATGTAACAACCCCAAAATTCATACCATTTAAATCTCCACTTCGGTCGTTAACCATACATTAAATCTCAAATTTACATCATTATTCATATTAAAAACACTAAAATTGAGGAATATTTAAAACTTTTATACATTTCTTTCTTTCTTGCCCTGAATCGCAACCTTTACATTACATCTCTTTGATTCAATCTTATATCATGAATCGTTACAATAAAATGACTATACAAAGTCTTACATCATAACTAAATATCTATATACATTGGACAGCTCAACTTACAATTCAACATGTTACGTTCAAAATATTAAATACATTTCTCATAAAACATAAGTAATCTTCGTGAATATAGATCTCTATAACTCACTTAGCACATATCTTTACCTTAAAATTTGTACCTGCAAAAGTGGTTATTTGCAAGAGTGAGCTCGACAGCCCAGCAAAGTCTAACAGTTTTCATGCATCACATAGCACATAATAACATGCTCGACATACATCTCATTAAAGTAACATGGCATACATGCTTTTAATTCACATAACAAATATAAAGATTGAGTTCCTTACTCAATCATCATTACTTAGCCAAAATAATGCAGTCATATATTGACTTTAACATTTCATGATTTCAACATGTATAACATATCATGCAATTTAAAACAGTTCATCAAGTCCACGTAGAAAATAGTAACCGAAAGACTTGCCTTGATCGTTGTTTACCAATAACAGTTTAACAGCTTACAGCTATCTGAATTTCACGTGCCCTACGCAATTATATAATTATACACATTAAATATTAGTGACATAACAACACATAGTAATTGTAATGTAAACTCTACTATATGTCTCATAATCTTTCCTATTAATAAATACACAATGTTCAACTTAATTGTGTTAGCTTTCAACTTATATCTCACTGTATTTCATATTTGCAGTTCATTCAAGTGTTTAAGTCTTGCTAGGACTACTTATTGGTTTTATATTAAATCCATTCCTTATCTTATAATATTCATTTCATTTGAATTAAAATATTTTTTTTAAGTTCATTAACACTTGGCACGGCGTTTCGACGTTCATTCGTCACACGCCCGATTTGCCTCTCTTGTGCATGTTTTCTATGCTTCTATAACTCATCTAATACATCATGTATTAATGTTAAGCATCATTATAATTACTAATATTCATGTTTTATAACTTAGGACATCATCTTTTATGGTCAAGAGCACTACACATGAATATGTGCATGTCCGACGCCCTCCGATTGCCTCCGAAAACACAACAGTCCTAAAGATGAGAATTTTGACCCATCCTAATGACCTCAAATTGAAAAACTTAAAAACAAAAAGTTGTAGGTCTACTCGTCCTCGTTCCGGATCATCTTGAATCACCTCAATCGGAGTTCGTATGAGGAAGTTATGGCTATTTTACTACAGGAGGTCAAAACTATCCAACTCAGACTACAAATCCGACGCTGGGGCGCGAGGACTAGGCTATACAGTGGCGCCGGAGCGCACGATTGGCGCTGGGGCACGAATTTCAGCGCTGGAGTGCCAACTTTTGGCGCTGGGGCGCGAATGTTGGCGCCAGGGCGCGATTTTTGGCGCTGGGGCGCCGAAACTTGCAGAACCCAACCACGAAGAACATAACAAAGCTACTGTCTTTATTTTTAACAGCAATTAACCCCAATTAACATGTATAACTTATATAAATTATACATATACACACTACCCAACATGCATATACTAGTTTAAACCACTAAACAATAATTTTAGAAAACTGTTTATCTTTGAAACCAAAATTTTAAAACCCAAAACTCCATTGTTAACACAGTAAGCATTGTGATCATAGTTAGAAAACAATTTGATTTACTCTAACTATATCCTATTTAATTCTTACCCAATTCATATAATCACAGTTCAATTTCATAATTAGCATACAAATCAATTACTAATTATGGTACTCCTACAGATCACTGCAACACATGTGTTCACTGTAAAAACAAATTCCCTTCCTTTAATACGTAATTAGCATGCATACATACATACATATATATATATATATATATATATATATATATATATATATATATATACTAGTTTAAATTACAAATACATGTAATATCATAACCAATTATAAAAACATGGTTTACATACAATTTTTTAAAAAACCTTATACACAGTGAATTTCAAGAATACATACTTTAAGCATTATACTGTAAAACATATATACGTGTAAAGATTATGCAACATACCTTTTAATTGCTCAGACAACACTTGTTAATCAAATAGCTTCGACGAACTCAGAACTTGTTTTGGGAATCACAGCCCTTTCTATCTCAAACTCTCTCTGAACTTTTCTCAGACAAACTTCTATTTTTCTTAGGCTTAAGCCAAAAACAAAATACCTAAACTAAAAACCAACGCACTTTTCAAACGTTTAAAACCCAAACGTAACTGCCATATACTAATGATCCTATTAAACTATCAGTTATCAAATATATTATATATTATTTATATTTTGTTTAATTTAATTTATATTATTAATAAATCAAATTTAAAAATCCAAAAGCCATAGGCTCCGTTTGGCAAAAACTCTTTAAAATTAAAGACTTAATATATTTAAGCTTTGTTTGGCAAAATAAATTAAAACTACTTTAATTTATTTTAATAACCACTTATAATATAGTTATTTGTCACACTTCTAATTAATTAAGTTTTCATACTTAATTAATTAATTCAAATAACAATTTATTAATTAAATTATTTAATCACATAACTCAATACCACTAATTATCCATCAAATTAAAATATCACTATAATAATAATTTCCTTAACTTATTAATTAATTATTTAACAAATAATTTACCAACTTAAATCAAATTAAACAAATACAAATATGTATTAATCAATAACACATCCAATAAATATTTATATAAATTAATAAATATTTATAAATTACATTTAAAATTCTAAAATTTTGGAATGTTACATCATTCCCCTCTTATAAGGATTCTGTCCCCAGAATCACAATTCAAACCACTCATTCGTTACAACCAAATGTAACGACCCCAAAATTCATATCATTTAAATCTCCACTTCGGTCGTTAACCATACATTAAATCTCAAATTTTACATCATTATTCGATATTAAAAACACTAAAATTGAGGAATATTTAAAACTTTTATACATTTCCTTCTTTCTTGCCCTGAATCGCAACCTTTACATTACATCTCTTTGATTCAATCTTATATCATGAATCGTTACAACAAAATGACTATACAAAGTCTTACATCATAACTAAATATCCATATACATTGGATAGCTCAACTTACAATTCAACATGTTACGTTCAAAATATGAAATACATTTCTCATAAAACATAAGTAATCTTCGTGAATATAGATCTTTATAACTCACTTAGCACATATCTTTACCTTAAAATTTGTACCTGCAAAAGTGGTTATTTGCAAGAGTGAGCTCGACAGCCCAGCAAAGTCTAACAGTTTTCATGCATCACATAGCACATAATAACATGCTCGACATACATCTCATTAAAGTAACATGGCATACATGCTTTTAATTCACATAACAAATATAAAGATTGAGTTCCTTACTCAATCATCATTACTTAGCCAAAACAATGCAGTCATATATTGACTTTAACATTTTATGATTTCAACATGCATAACATATCATGCAATTTAAACCAGTTCATCAAGTCCACGTAGAAAATAGTAACCGAAAGACTTGCATTGATCGTTGTTTACCAATAACAGTTTAACAGCTTACAGCTATCTGAACTTCACGTGCCCTACGCAATTATATAATTATACACATCAAATATTAGTGACATAACAACACATAGTAATTGTAATGTAAACTCTACTATATGTCTCATAATCTTTCCTATTAATAAATACACAATGTTCAACTTAATTGTGTTAACTTTCAACTTATATCTCACTGTATTTCATATTTGCAGTTCATTCAAGTGTTTAAGTCTTGCTAGGACTACTTATTGGTTTTATACTAAATCCATTCCTTATCTTATAATATTCATTTTATTTGAATTAAAATATTTTTTTTTAAGTTCATTAACACTTGGCACGGCGTTTCGACGTTCATTCGTCACACGCCCGATTTGCCTCTCTTGTGCATGCTTACTATACTTCTATAACTCATCTAATACATTATGTATTAATGTTAAGCATCATTATAATTACTAATATTCGTGTTTTATAACTTAGGACATCATCTTTTATGGTCAAGAGCACTACACATGCATATGTGCATGCCCGACGCCATCCGATTGCCTCCGAAAACACAACAGTCCTAAAGATGAGCATTTTGACCCATCCTAATGACCTCAAATTGAAAAACTTAAAGAACGAAAGTTCTAGGTCTACTCGTCCTCGTTCCGGATAATCTTGATTCACCTCAACCGGAGTTCGTATGAGGAAGTTATGGCTATTTTACTACAAGAGGTAAAAACTGTCCAACTCAGACTACAAATCCGGCGCTGGGGCGCGAGGACTAGGCTATACAGTGGCGCCGGGGCGCGCTATTGGCGCTGGGGCGCGAATTTCAGTGCTGGGGCGCCAACTTTTGGCGCTGGGGCGCGAATTTTGGCGCCAGGGAGCGATTTTTAGCGCTGGGGCTCAAATTTTGGGGCTGGGGCGCCGAAACTTGCAGAACCCAACCACGAAGAACATAACAAAGCTACTGTCTTTATTTTTAACAGCAATTAACCCCAATTAACATGTATAACTTATATAAATTACACATACACACTACCCAACATGCATATACTAGTTTAAACCACTAAACAATAATTTTAGAAAACTGTTTATCTTTGAAACCAAAATTTTAAAACCCAAAACTCCATTGTTAACACAGTAAGCACTGTGATCATAGTTAGAAAACAATTTGATTTATTCTAACTATATCCTATTTAATTCTTACCCAATTCATATAATCACAGTTCAATTTCATAATTAGCATACAAATCAATTACTAATTATGGTACTCCTACAGATCACTTCAACACATGTGTTCTCTGTAAAAACAAATTCCCTTCCTTTAATACGTAATTAGCATGCATACATACATACATAACTATATATATATATATATATATATATATATATATATATATATATATATATATACTAGTTTAAATTACAAATACATGTAATATCATAACCAATTATAAAAACATGGTTACATACAATTTTTGTAAAAACCTTATACACAGTGAATTTCAAGAATACATACTTTAAGCATTATACTGTAAAACATATATACGTGTAAAGATTATGCAACATACCTTTTAATTGCTCAGACAACACTTGTTAATCAAATAGCTTCGACGAACTCAGAACTTGTTTTGGGAATCACGGCCCTTTCTATCTCAAACTCTCTCTGAACTTTTCTCAGACAAACTTCTATTTTTCTTAGGCTTAAGCCAAAAACAAAATACCTAAACTAAAAACCAACACACTTTTCAAACGTTTAAAACCCAAACGTAACTGCCATATACTAATGATCCTATTAAACTATCAGTTACCAAATATATTATATATTATTTATATTTTGTTTAATTTAATTTATATTATTAATAAATCAAATTTAAAAATCCAAAAGTCATAGGCTCCGTTTGGCAAAAACTCTTTAAAATTAAAGACTTAATATATTTAAGCTTTGTTTGGCAAAATAAATTAAAACTACTTTAATTTATTTTAATAACCACTTATAATATAGTTATTTGTCACACTTCTAATTAATTATGTTTTCATACTTAATTAATTAATTCAAATAATAATTTATTAATTAAATTATTTAATCACATAACTCAATACCACTAATTATCCATCAAATTAAAATATCACTATAATAATAATTTCCTTAACTTATTAATTAATTATTTAACAAATAATTAACCAACTTAAATCAAATTAAACAAATACAAATATGTATTAATCAATGACACATCCAATAAATATTTATATAAATTAATAAATATTTATAAATTACATTTAAAATTCTAAAATTCTGGAATGTTACATCAAATACAAAGATTTCACGATTTAGGGTTTTTATACCTTTTAGGCTTTGATTCATGAATCTGATCCTTTGCTGCTGATCATGGAGAGTTAGGGTTTGATATTGTTTCATCTCCTCACTCCATATCACACTTAATCCCGAATTTTAGAGAGAGACAAGAGGTTGGCTAATATGAGTGATAAAGTGAACTTTCATCTCTCTCTTAATCTAATATAATGCATGATACAATGTATGTTGTCTAGCAAATTGGCTGAGATATAATAGATATAAGTCACATGCCTAGGGTTTAGGGTTGGTCACCAACCCAAACTAGAACATAACTTACAAGTAACCTATTAAATAATGTAAGAAGGCTAGTTTAGACATTTAGCATTTAATTTTAATGGCATAAAGGTAAATTGATACAACCCTTAGGGTTTAGGGTTTAGCCCTTAGGGTTTAACCCTTGGGGTTTAGGCAATTTGGTTTCTAAAATTTCTAATTTAGGTTTTAAAAATAGAAAATTTAATATTTTCTAAATTGTTATTAGGATTCTATAATTATAATAAGATTCCTAATCACAAAATTCAATCTTGCTAATTAGGATTATTATTTCTTAATTAAAATTGCTAATTTAGCAATTAGGGTCAAAATTGTACATTAGGATTTTATAACCCAAGAATTAGGGTTTAAAATAGAAAAATAAAATTTCTAATTGAGAAATTAGATTTCCTAATTATATTAGGGTTTTATTATAACTTGAAAATTAGGATTAATGTTTCCTAATTAACATTAAAATTATTACACTAACAATTAGGTTTTTCCTAATTATAAATTAGGGTTTCAAATCCAGAAATTAGGGTTTTTTAAAATCAATTAAGGTTTCCAGTAAATCTCTAGGGTTTTCCCTAATTAGGTTATATTTTATAACGTTAAACCTTATACTAGCATTTGCATTCCCAATCTAGGGTTTTTAATTTCCAAATTAGGGTTTTGAATTTTCGGAACCAAAATTAGGGTTTCGAGAACTGGTTTCTAGGGTTTCTTATCCATTGCTAGGGTTTTCTAACTGAACGTTGACGTTCTTAATATATGATTAAGGTTTGACATTGATAAAATTTATCTGGTCAACCCTTGACCCTCAACCACATTCTGAACACATAAATGACCATATACACAGAACATAATCACGTATACACTTAATCCTGAATAATTTACCTAAATCCTTCACAGAATTTTGAAATCCTCAAAATTCCTTCCCAAAAATATCAAACGCATACACTTATTTTCTGTCTAGGTTCCAATTTTGAACCTTAAATCAATTAATTAAGATTTTAATAATTTTTTAAATTATCGGGTTGTCACATACTCGGTCACGAAATCTGTTTCTGAAAATTCAAGAAAACTCAAGAACATGTCTTCTGGCATGGTTTGACCGGCATAGATCTTCTTGATCTATTGTTGTTATATGTGTTTTATATACTAGATCTGTAGTATTACATGTTGTCTACAACATCGAACCAATAGATCACATAAAGAAAACTCAGAACGTGAGATATAAGGATCCAAAGTAGCACCCTCGTTCTGTTCTTCATTTCTGGAAAACCCAGAAATGAAGAACAGCCTCTGACATGCTTTTCTGAGGCCTAGATCTTTTAGCTTGATGATTTTTAAACCTGATACGTGCTTGATTCATATACCCTGTTAGATACTCTACACAGCCCAACGTCTAAACTACTTAAAACATGATCATATTTATAGATATATGGTCAACAAAAGCGTTGACCGGCCATGACTGAAAATTCTAGGCAGCCTATAAACTTGATGAACAGCTCTGACAGCCACTTTGCAAGCTTAGATCTCCTTAGTGTTATGTTGTCTGGCCAAGATTGTTGTTGACTCGAAACTGTCTATGAAGGTTCTAGGTTTCTCAAGAACACCTAAGGCGACACTTACTGTCGCCAAAGGGCTTTAGCGACAGACTTACTAAATTTAATTAATTTAATTTCTAAAAATCATTTAAAAATAGAAAATAACTTCTGAAAAATTACAAAAATTATTTTAAGTTATAGAAATTAATTTTTAATAATTTGACATATTTTTTCTTAAATATTAATATTTATTTGAATATTATTGATATTAAAGTTATTTGAGAAATGCATTAAATAAATTAATTAAAAATCATTTTATTATATTAAAAATTATTTTAAATAATAATAAGGTACTTAATAATATTTTAAGTTATAAAACATAACTTTTAATATTTTAAGATAAGTTTCATTAATTATTAAATATTAATGATATTAGATTTATTTGGTAATTATATTAAATAAATTAAATAAAAATAATTTTAATATTATAAAAATCATTTTAAATGAAAATAAATAATTTAAAAATATTTTAAGTTATAAAATATAACTTTTGATATTTAAAGGTAAATTTCATTAATAATTTTATATTAATGATATTTAATTTATTTAATAATTATATTGAATAAATAAATTAAAAATGGTTTTATTGATTTAAAAATCATTTAAAAGGATATAAATGAATTAAAAATATTTTAAGTTATAATAAATGACTTTTAATATTTTGATGAATAATACATTAATATTTAAATATTAATGGTAATTATTTAAAAATAATTTTAAATGTTTTAAAAATCATTTAAGGATAAAAAAAATTAAAATATATTTTATGTTATTATAAATAACTTTAATATTTTGGCAACTGGTTTCATTAATAGTTTAATATTAATTAAATATTAATGATAACAGAATTAGTTACTATTTAAATTATTTAATAATGATTCTGATGTTTGAAAAATTATGATAAATTATAATAATTATTTAAAAATTATTATAAGTCATTTAAAAATAATATGACTGATATTTACAGTTATTGAATTATTGAATAGAGTTTTAGACTCGATAATTACTCGGTAAAGCCGTCGGTACACCGAAATATTTTAGAAATTGATCCGGACTTAGATAATTAGACTAGATACGTATGTGCTTGTGAATCAATGACTGATATAACTATGTGACAATGCAATTAGGTTATGTGTTGACTGCAAATAACAGTATAATGCGATATGATATATTATTCTAATCAAACGAATGATCTTATTAATGATAGGTTTCGGTATAAAAGATAAAACTAAGTTGCGTTATTATAAGCAGCATCTTAGGCAAGTATCCTAACTTTGTATTTACTTTATGCAATAGACATGAGTAAGAAAGTTTCAAAATCATATTATTGTGCCAGATTATTAACTCTATTGTTATTGATTATGTATCCAATTATTCATATTCATACAAGTTCTTAAATTATCCGATCATTGTTTATCAACACAGTATTAGTGCATAATCCAGATATTTATTCTGTTCGTTAGTTTCTAAATATAGTTATACAAGTGTTCTCATTTGGATAATTATTGTATTTAATAACATGTTGATACATACTTATTGATTTCGAGTATGTATACGTTGATTTAAAAGTCGTCTAAGCTATTTGATTTGGCTAGACATAAATTTAAAAATATTGTTGAGCAAGATAGAACTTTATTGTATCCAACCAGATTATTTTGGTTCGGATTCCCGACTAAGTATGAACATCCCGAACATGGAAAAACTTTTGTGCACCTAAGGTGGATAAGATGAACGATAATATCATTCTTGTAGGTAGTATTGATCAATACAGGGAATAATGGGCTGATCACCCTCGTGCCTGTAAGTTATGACGGTCTGCAGATGAATTTCTGTATACCTTTTTAAAAATAGAAAATAATGTTCATAGTCTGTTAATTAATCTCCAGTTATAGTCAGTACGTAGTTTCAAAAATTTCATATAGAAGTGATATGTTGTTATTATTGGTTCAGTTTACTTCACAACTGTTGATTCGTTGTAGAAGTGTCATTCAAAGAAAAAATTTAATTCTTTCAGCTAATATATATTGTTGTTATTACTTGCTGGGCAATCAAATGCTCATTCTTGCTTTAAATTTAAATATTTTCAGCTAAGTATGATCAACTCGAAGGATCAGGCAAGAACAAGGGGAAAGGAAAGCTATTCGATTGAGTTTTATAATATTCTGTGTAATAGTTAAAGTTTATTAAGACAATAATATTTATTATCTATGATGTAATGAATGTTTAAAGGTCGCGTACCTGGGAATAGACTCTGATGCATATGTAAATTAAATTTGGTATCTATATTATTGTTATTATTATTAGTATTATTCCGCTCACAGAAATGGTATCGTGAAGCACCGAGTTCGGATTTCAAGTACCTGAATTTGGGGGCGTCACAATCGTTCTACATATATAAAAGACTGTATGACTTAGACGATAAGAAATGAATCCTGAGGTATGGCATTTAGTTGCCAAAAAGCCATAAGGAATAAGAAATTGACTTAACGAACATTATAATTTAATGGTTCGGATAAGTTAAGATAAAGTTTAGGTTGTGGTACAATCGTAATCTTTGATGGTTGGCATATGGGAGCTGGGCTAAGCAATTCCTTCAGAGAGCGGAGGTATATACGAAACTGGCAACCAATCTAACTCACTATGAAAGACAGTGTAGATGAGACGGGAACTTGTTTGTTGGTTGTTTGTGGGAAATCACTAAGAGTACCATATAAACTACTACCAGAGACGCGATGTGTACTGAGTCCTATAAGAGTTATAAGAAGAAGATAAGAATGTAAATCATCCATGATGATCATCGTATGAGTAAGACATCTCCGTATGTCATAAAGTCGCATGAGTAAGACATCTCCATATGTCATAAAGCCATAAGACGGTAAAGAAAGTTGGTCGCGTAGACTTAGATTATAAGAACGCGAATCCTAAGAAGTAAAGAAAAGTTTAAACCAATACGTAAGTCAAGTATATGACTAATTAGTGAATGTGTTATTTCTTTATATGCTATATAGGAATTAGATTGAGCAGTTCAGCGTAAACTGTAAGTTGTAACTGTGCGTAAGGCAAGTTTTCTAACTTCATTCATATTTTACATGAATGTTAGTTTCTTAAACTTCTTAGATGTTGAACTTGAGAAGTCTTGTCTATGTGCAAATGTGTGATATTTGTACAATGTGGTAGTATGTATGAGGCCTTGTGCCACAATTTGAACATTTCGATGTTTCTTTGAGATGAACTGTTCTGTGATTGAACTATTCAATATGAGAATGTTCTATTTATACATGGATTGTTATTATTAAGTCTGTGCTAATGATTCTAGCCAGACATGATGTGTATGGAAAAAAGTAGAAGAATGAAGGTATTTCAAAGTGAATGTGACTAATGTTTTAAGATGATAGGAATCAGAGATTATTCCTATTATTCAAGCTGCTTCATAACCTTTGTTCGGTTATTGAAGTCTTAAAAGAATGTTTAAATTCTTGAAGTTATTTATTCAACTGCTATAACTTGTTGGGCAATTGAATGCTCACACTTGCTTTAAATGAAAAACATTTTCAGCGTATGAGTAGAAAGAACATAAGGATCCCGTAAAGATCAAGTTGATCGGTATCTAGATGAAGTGCCACTCATTATATGAATGAGCGTGAAGATCAAGGAAGACTTGTAATGTAGAATAGTTTAATTAAACTATAGACTAGTTTAATGAACTATTATGTATCCTTGGTGGCGGATAAAAGTCACTCTTGTAAGATGTAAAGAATAATGTAATTATATTTATTTGTAATGAACGAAGTTATAAGGTATTAGAACCTGGGATTTGAGAATGTATGTTGTTATATTTAACTATATAATGATGTATGTTTGGGAGAAGATGTACTCGTGATACACGAAATTCGGGTGTGAAGATAAACCGGATTTCGGGGTGTTACACACGTCCTGCCTGGAGTTTACTTCGTGGCAGTTGATTGTTTATATATATATATATATATATATATATATATATATATATATATATATATAACTGTTTACAGCTTTTATACATATTGCATCATCATGTGAGCCTAGGAATCATGTGATCACAGATTCAGTTTCTGAATCTAGATTCAGTTTCTCATGTTGAACATTTTCAGCTGTAGCCAACATGTAAATTATTCACGATGTCTGAATTTTCTTAGATGGCTCTCATGCCCACAAGGAGTTTGGCGCTGATATGTACCTTATTTTCTCGAAGATGATTCGTATCTCAAAAAATAAGAAAAGCAATCAAGTCGAACAGAAAATAAAGTGAAAGTATCAAAGGCCTCAATTACTATTGAGCACAAGGATTTGAAAAACCTGTTTTACAAAATATCACTGTCATATCTCGTTAAAATTGAACTTTTATACAAAATTCAAACCCTTGTATATAGGTGCAAATGAGGCATAGCACTACTTCTAGATAATTGCACATTGACCTACACACACACACATTCAGATAAAAGTTTAAATTGAAAAGTGGCAGTAACAGTATCACCACGGAAGTCGAGGGGTGCCTAACACCTTCCCTCCACTTAATCAAGCCCCAAGACCCTAACGAATCTCGATTTTACAGACCAGTTAAGCAGTGTCATATCATTAGGTCTTTGTGCAAACCTTTTCTCTGTTGAGTTGGTGTAACCATTTAAAAATACCAAATGACGACTCTTACAGTCCAATCGTCGACATATATATGTCGGACCTTTTCACAACTTGTTTTTTCAAATAGATATCACCTAACATGAGAACACCAAAAGACAAGAATAGAAAGGGACAACTAAAAATCCCGACGTCAACAACTATGTAATTACCAAGTTAGAAGTCAATACAAGATTTATTTTTACTTTTGTACTATCACGAGGGCATTTTTGCTCTTTCCTGTGTTTACACTTGATTATGCAATGTCTAGTCGTCTTAGGCTTTTCAATGTTATCCATTTAGCGAGCTTTCGACCAACGACTCCCAAATCAGATGGTTTTAGGGAGTTGGGTATAAAGACATCCCCTAGGGCTTACTTACTCGAGTAACAAAAGCCACAAAACTAAACTAGTCAATGTGTTTATTCATTTTTTTTACTTACTTTTTTTCCTTTTCTGCATTTCTTCTTTTTTTTTAATAGACATATCCCATATTTTTCCTCAAACTTAGGTTTTTACATCATCCTAACCTTTACTACAAGTTTACGGATTTTCCTTCATTAAAAACCAAAGTTTCCCTCAAGAAGACAATTATGTGATTATTTAAACTAAGTTAGTCAAAATGGTTAATCTAATGTGTTATCTGGTTACATCAGTTTCAAAAAGGTGAGAATTTATATCATGATATGAAATTACATCAATGCCTTGGTTATCAATACTAATCAATATATATATGCAATTCCAATCTCATCATAGGCCAAGTCAACTTCAAACTAACCGACAAGCTAGAAACATGCAATATGAACTACCTATATGCAACATATATAATAAAATAACTAAGCTATCAAAACAAATATATGTGTGATTTTTAGTTTTTTATTTTATATATATATATATATATATATATATATATATATATATATATATATATGGCAACTATATGCTAACCTAAATGCAGCCTAACATGCCTAAATAACTAAACATGCAAACTATTTATCTAACATGTAATGTGTAACGCACCCCCAAACTTAAACGCAACAATGTCCTCATTATTTATAGATATAGAAGTTTAAACAGAGGACTTCCCCGACAGGCTAAGCGTGGGGCTCAACCTCCTCAACATCTGAATCAAAAATGGGATATACTGGCATAGGCTCCGGGACTGAGAATTGGAATGGGTCGGCATTCAGATTAAGTCATGAAAACATATCTGCCAATGCCGAGTTGAAGCTGTTTTGGGTTACGAACATGTGATCTTGTCTCCCAGCTATCCTCTTATTCTGTTTATCCACAAGCTTAGACCTCTCATCAATATGCTATTGGAGATGCCTAAACTAACTTGTTTGATGTTGGACTTCTGTGTACTAGTTGCTTCAATTCATCGAACAACCCTTTCGAAATGCACAATATGGCTCAGATTTGGTTGAATTCGGTTGAAAGAACCTTAGTATAAAATTCTCACAATTTTGACTGATAGAACCCTAGTTTTGAGATGAAATCCCTATATGGAATTATTTAATTTGATTGGAAAGAAATTAGGGTTTGAAAATGTGTTTACTTTTAAAAAGGGGGGATGAGAAGGACTAAGATTTAGTTTTAATGCTTAGAGAGAAAAAAGTTAGATAGGAGAAAGCAGTTTTATCGATCGACTGGGAGTTGGACTTTTAAAAACTGAAGTTCGACATATCTGTCAGGGCGGAGTTAATTGAACTGGGAAGTCCGTTGGGGTAGATATTGGCAGAGAGGCGCGCTGAGGCACATTTGAATTCGCTGGGGGCGGACAAATACAGAGGGTATCCCACCGGGGCAGCTTCCCCATACATAATTAATCCGCCGAGGCGGATTTGCAGATTTCCTGAAATTTTTTTCTTGTATCTTCTATTGCAATACCATTGTTCAGATAAACTTCCCATGCATTAATACTTCCATTGAGCTCTCCTACTCATGTTTCCAACTATATATTACAACCCCAAAACCTGCGATGAGAATAAATATCAAGGATTAGAGCGAGCATTTTGGGAGTTGACCATGAAAACATTAATTAATTAAATATTGTCCTAACAATGAATCCTAACTACCTACACTAATGAATTGAGAAAATTAAAATCTAACAAAGAAAAACTTAAATAATAATTGGGTTGCATCCCATCAAGTGCTTGATTTAAAGTCTTTCAGCCTGACTACTCCTAGTCTTTAAACTAGATCGGCAAGAACAATCAAGAATTTTTGGCGATCAAAGTCACCATCCCAATAATGCTTTAGGCGTTGTCCATTGATCTTGAATGTTTCATCCTTATTTTGGTCAACTAATTTAACGGCACCAAGTGGGAATACTGTCTTGATGATAAACGGAACCGACCACCGAGACTTAAGCTTTCCAGGAAATAATTTCAGTTTGGAGTTAAATAAAAGAACTGGTTGGCCCAGCTTGAACTTCCGCTCGATGATCTTTTTATCATGCAATCTTTTGACTTTTTCTTTGTACAACTTTGCATTCTCATATGCATGTAGGCAAAATTCATCTAACTCATTGATTTGGAGAAGCCTTTTCTCCCCCGCAGCTATAAGATCAAAGTTCATCTTTCGGATAGCCCAATATATTTTGTGCTCCAGTTTGACCGGTAAGTGCAATGCTTTGCTGTAAACAAGCTGGTATGGTGACATGACAATTGGTGTCTTGTACGCAGTTCGGTACACCCATAGAGCGTCATCCAATTTCACTGACCAGTCTTTTCGACTTGGATTCACGATTTTTCTAGAATTCTTTTCACTTCTCTATTAGACACCTTCGTTTGGCCACTAGTCTGGGGGTGATAAGTTATGGAAATTCTATAAGTGACCCCATACTTAGCTAGGAGAGCTGAAAAATACTTGTTGCAGAAATGGCTCCCCTCATCGCTGATAATTACCATTGGCGTGCCAAGCCTCGTGAATATGCTTTTCTAAAGAAATGTCAAGCCTACCTTAGCATCATTCGTAGGCAAAGCCACTGCCTCAACCCATTTGGAAACATAGTCCACTACCAATAGAATGTACATGTTGCTTAAAGATGACGAAAATGGCCCCATGAAATCGATTCCCCAAACATCAAAGACTTCAACTTCAAAGATCGTGTTCAAAGGCATTTCATGATGCTTGGAGATACTACCCACCCCTTGGCATAGTGGGCATCTTTGAACAACGTGAGCCAGTAGAATCCCACTTATAATACCTTAGCGGTTGTCCTGTCGCTCCCATAATGTCCTCCATACAATGAATCATGGCAATGATGTAAGATAATCTCGGTTACGTTCTGCGAAACACACTGTCATATCATCCGATCTGCACATTGCTTGAACAAAAATGGCTCATCCCATATATACCCTCTTATATCATGAAGAAACTTCTTCTTTTGTTGGCTCGTCAAGTCTGGAGAGAACACATTGCTTACTAGATAGTTTACATAGTTTGCATACCACAGAACTTCTGTGTTAACCCCAAACAACTTCTCATCCGGAAAGAACTCATTGATCAACACTTTGTCTCCCTTGTCTTGATCCGAATTTTTTAATCTCGAAAGGTGGTCAACCACCTGGTTTTTCGTACCCTTCCTATCCTTGATTTTCAAGTCAAATTCCTGAAGGAGAAAGATCCATCTAATCAGTCTTGGTTTTGCATCTTTCTTGGAAATTAAGTACTGTATAGCAGAATGATTCGTGAACACCACTACTTTAGTTCCAATCAGGTATGAACAAAACTTATCAAATGCATACACAACTGCAAGTAACTCCTTCTCGGTAGTTGTGTAATTCAGCTGAGCATTCGATAGTGTTTTGCTAGCATAATAAATGGCACAAAAGATCTTATCCTTGCATTGGCCCAAAATTGCACCTACCGCATAGTCACTAGCATCACACGTCAATTCAAAAGGCATAGACCAATTTGGTGCCGCTATTAAAGGTGTTGTCGTCATTTTCTTCTTTAGCTGGTTAAAAGCTGTCAAACATTTCTCATCAAATTTAAAAGGAATATCCTTCTCCAACAAACTGCATAATGTCTTTGTTATCTTGGAGAATTCCTTTATAAATTTGTGGTAAAACCCAGCATGCCCTAAGAAACTATGAATTCCCTTAACTGAAGTTAGTGGTGGCAAATTTTTAATCGTCTCAAGCTTGGTTTTGTCTACCTGCAGCCCTTTTCCTGACACTTTATGTCCAAGGATGATCCCTTCCTTAACCATGAAATGGTACTTTTCCCAATTAAGCACTAGATTGGTTTCCACGCATCTTTTAAGCACTATGATCAAATTTTCTAGGTAAATATCAAACAAATCACCGAAAACTGAAAAGTCATCCATGAAAACCTCAACATTTTGTTCCACCATAATTGAGAAGATTGCCATCATACACCTTTGAAAAGTCGCAGGTGTGTTACATAAACCGAAGGACATCCTCCTAAACACAAATGTACCATATGGACAGGTGAATGTTATATTTCCTTAATCCTCCGAAGCAATAGCAATATGGTTATACCCTGAATATCCATCTAGAAGACAATAGAACTTATGCCCTATTAATCTATCCAACATCTGACCAATGAAAGGTAAAGAAAAGTGATTCTTCCGGGTTGCCTTGGTAAGTTTTCTATAATCCATACAAATCCACCAGTCAGTCATTGTCCTCGCCAGTATTAGTTCATTATTCTCATTTGCCACTACTGTCATACCACCCTTCTTCGAGACACACTGTACTGGGCTCACCCATTAACTGTCAGAGATAAGATATCTGATCCCACCATTAAGCCATTTCAAAGTTTCCTTCTTTACCACCTCTTTCATAATCGAATTAAGCCTCTACTGTTGTTCCACTTTGAGTTTCACATCATCTTCCAAGAAAATTTTATGCATACAGAATGATGGACTAATCCCCTTGATATCTGTGATGGTCCAGCCGATTGTAGATTTGTACTCGCGAAGGACTCGTATCAGCTTACTTTCCTGAAATTCGTTAAGTGTAGATGCAATAATAACAGGTAAAGTAGATGAATTACCCAAATACGCATACATGAGGTGGTTAAGTAAAGGTTTCAGTTCTAGTGTGGGAGGTCCCTTTAGAGATGATTTCATACATACTGAAGATTTTTCTACATACTCCAATGGCTCAAAATAAATTATAAACTTACTTACCTTTGGTAATGCATCCAATATCTGCAAGTACTATACCAATTCTGGATCATCTATGTCAGTATCCCCCAGCAATGTAATTTCCAATAGGTCAGTATTCAACATCCTCAAAAACTCATGTCGACGTCGAGAAAAATTTCCTTCTTTTAGAATTCCTTTTTTAGCCTTTCTTACCATTTATGTTTTCTATGTGTTGAATTTCGTTTGAAAGGGCGAGTTTGAAAAGAGTCCGACATAAAATGTCGACAGTTTGAAAATTCAGAGACGCTAGTTGGTAGTAGTGAAATGGTTATACCAATATAACAGAATTTGGAAGGTTTTGCAAAAGGCCCAATTATTGGACCCTGTTTAACAGGCCTTGGAAACCGAGATTCATAGAGTTCGGGACTTAATTAAGTGAGGGGAAGGTGTTAGGCACCCCCCCTGACTTCTGTGAAAACACGGTTGCCGCGTCTTTTCAATTCCCTATTTATTTGAAGTGTGTGTGCAGTAAATTAGGCCTAAGTGAATTATTTAGAAGTAGTGATATGCCTCGTTTGCACCTATATACAAAGGGTTTGACTTGTATAAAATTTCAATTTTAATACAAGGCATATAAGATGATGTTTTGAAAATAGGTTTTCAAACCTTTATGCTCACATAGTAATTGAGGCATTTGATACTTCCATTTTATTCTATATTCGGCTTGTTTTGATTTTATTCTCGAGATGCGAAGCATCTTCGACAAAATAATATACATATAAGTGTCAGGCTCATTATGGGCATTAAAGCCATCGAAGAATATCCAAGCACCACACATATGATTTACAAGCTAACTGTATAACTAAAAAAGTCCACCATTGGAACCATATCTAGATCAGTCAGCTGGATCTTAGATCTCGTGGCTCCTAGGCTCACATAATATCATATGAATAGCCTACATAATAAAGATGCTGAAATAAAATAGACATTTAATCTAAACAACGCAAGATAAAGGATTCATCAATTAAATTCCTGCTTGAGCGTAGCCAAGCTTCCCGTTCCCTCAAGATACAGATCTAGGGTCACGTGGTTGCTTAATATTTACAAAAAAAAAACTAGAAAGAAAACTAGATTTAAATAAATCTTAGCCATTCTAACTCAACGGTTCCAGTTTTATAACTTTTGAACAGGTTAAAAGTTAGATATGGCTAGATTTAGGTAAATCTAGTCCACGGATTTAAATATTATGGATTTACATTGAATGAACATTTAAAATTGATATTTAAACACAGTAAACAGTTAATATATATATATTAGGCCACAGATTAGCAATTCAGGCCAAACTAGTATATATATATATATATATATATATATATATATATTAAAGCAAGTAAAAGCTTCAGATCTGAAAGGATCTTACAGTGTAAAGCAAGGAAAGCTTTAGACTGATTTTGAAGCTTGAAAACTCAATTTCAACCGATTAAAACTTGATATGTTGTAATATATGTATAAAAGTGTTTACAAAGAAGAATATCGAAGTTTAGAACACTACTGGACAGGTTAAGAGCTAAAATGGGCGAAAATCTCTCTTTTCTTCTTTTTTTTCTCTTTATGGATAATGGGGGTCTATTTATAGACCAAAATAGCTGCGGGTCTACCTGCGGCTGACCAGGGTGGGCCAAGCCCCGTGGGTCCTATTGTCTCGAAGTACGTGCACTTGGACCAACACGTCGTCTGCTCGAACCTTCATAACTTTCAATCTGGGAATCAGATCGAGGCGTGCTATACCTTTCTAGAAATCCCTTTCCGAGAGCTACACAATAACATAGGATTTGACCTTTTCCGAATCCAGGAAGATGGGTCCATGACCAAATCTAAAAGTCTTTGTAGTCAGTTTGTTGAGTTGTCTTGCGTTATTTTCACTCGGGATTGACGTTATGGTTCTGAATGACCTTCATGGCAGTGATTCGACTTGATTTGATGTTTAGTTAGAAAAATTACTATTTTGTCCCTTCGTGTTGATCTCCGGGTTTAATGATGTTGTAACTATCTTTTCTCAGGGTTGTCTTTGAGATTAGACTATTGTTGAATTTTATTAATCCTCAGGGTTGTCTCTTAGGTTGGTTTGTTATTTTACCGGGGTTCTCACCGGGATTTGATTTGATCTCCCAGGATTGTCATCGGGGTTTGACTTTATTTCCTGGGATTATCATCGGGGTTTAGCTTGATCTCACGGGGTTGTCACTGGGGTTTGACTTGATGATTTTGACTTCCAGGGTTGTCTTTTGGGTTTTGAATTGATCTCCCAGAGTTGTCATCGTGGTGTGACTTGATCTCCCGGGGTTATCACCAGGGTTTGGCTTGATCTCCCGAGACTGTCACCGGGGTTTGACTTGATGATTTTGACTTTCAGGGTTATCTCTAGAAGATAAAAGATGATTTTGCCCTCTTGCATAGTTAGTAACAGGAATGCAAAATTTTGAGCATCTACAGATGCCCCTCTTTATCATGTTTATGTAATGTAATGGAATGAACAGGATAAAGATTACTATACACTTGAAATGTGACAAGATTAAATGATGTCATGCAATGCAACATAATACGATGTCATGGACTCTAAATGTTTTTATTTGGAGTTACTTCCCACAGCATTCTATCACTGACTGCTCCCGCCATTTTTGTTGGGGATGGAGTTGTCAATGATGGTCTCCACTAAACTGCCTTGATGTCTACTCAAACGGTAGTTTGCAAAGCTTTCATCACCGGATCTTTCCCGATGCTACATTGAGTTGAAGCCAACGGTTTAAAATGTCCGTTAGTGCTATTGAGACTGATTCGATGACATGTTATAGAGATGTTTTCAAGATCCCTGCTGGGGAAATTTTCCTATGGCTGATACCATTGGACCTTTCTGAATTCGACGTCGGGATTGTCATACATGTTCTTTGTCTTTAGATACGCTTTCTGACTTTACCTCCGCTGGGGATATTCCTCTCTTGACGAGTGACCTCATTGGGAATTCTCGATGCCTATCCTGATGATAGTTTACGCCGGTTTACATCATCGGATCTTTCTCGATGCTACGCTGGAGTTGTCGCCAGTGGTTTGCAATACCAGATACTATGTCCTTCGTTGAAGCAATTCTCAACGGCTTACATCACTGGTCCCTTCCCAATGCTACGCTGGAGTTGTCACCAACGGTTTGCAATATCAAATATTTTGACCTTCGTTGAAGCAATTCTCAACGGCTTACATCACCGGATCTTTCCTGATGCTATGTTGGAGTTGTCGCCAACGGTTTGCAATGTCAATCATTCTGACCTTCGTTGAAGTAGTTCTCAATGGCTTACATCACCGAAACTTTCCCGATGCTGCGCTGGAGTTATCGCCAACGGTTTACACTGTCAATCATTCTGACCTTCGTTGAAGTAGTCCTCAATCATATGCTCAAAGTAATTTTTAAAAAAAAATTATTCATCAAAATATGCATATATAATCATATAAAATTCTCGATCCTTACAATCCTTCTTAACCCATTCATCGTACGTTTGTTTGTCTCAATGGTGTTGTATAGTGGTGCCCTCCTCAGGCGATTCCATAGTGGTAGTTAAAGTTTCAAACACATCTAACTCATTAAGTAAATATTGAATTTTCTTCGACCAAAGGTAATAATTTTTTGTTGAGGTCAGCAATCACATTTTTAGAGGTTATTGCACGAAATATGAATATTAGTAAACACGTAATAATTTTGTCATTAAATCCTAATTAATCACAATTATTTAGTCTATGGATAGAAATAGAAAAATCGCTAAGCTCATAATCATCATTCCATGGCATAAAATAAATAATTATGATTAATTTTATTTTATATAACAACAATCCAAATAGCCCATTACAACAAAAATAAGGACAGGGTTTATAAAACAAAAAAAACTATTGATAATTTAATGGTACTTTTGGAGATAAAATCAATTAATTGAAGAACAAGTGCAAAATTACATTCCCTTACAAGGCTTTGATATAAATACAACACTACCAAAAATTTTATATCAAAGTTTCCTACTACATCAATCCATTAATAAAATTGGGAATGTTGCACTTGTCATCTCATAATTATTTTTTCTCAGGTCTCTTTCACAAAGTGAGAGCCCGTCTTCAAAAACAATTAAATATCAACATTTTTTGGTCCATCCAAAACATCATGCAATAACATATAAGGGGTATGTGCATGAATGGACCCACCACAACTCACACTAGGAAGCCGGATGTATTTGGTCAAGTCCTAAGATGACAAACGCAACAAATATGTGTAATAAACATAATATTTACACAAATACACAACAATAAATGTGAAAAAAATATTCAATGTTGCTCAAAATTGACCAAATATTTTTCTAACAGTATGTATACATGAAAATGTAATACAATGAAATTTTTGAATTTTTTGGAAATTTTTTACTTTTTAATATAATTATTTTTCAAATAAATAATAATTGAAAATTAAATAAGTTATGACACTAAAACAAACCATTTCTTAACACCTCTATGTGGAGAACTTGTAAACACGCCTCTGAATTTACAGGAAAAAAATTTGGCCCAAAAAAAAATTCTAGACAATCTTTTAACAATTTTTAAAGCACTTTAAATTACTAAAAATATTTTTTGAAAATATTTTTAGTTACTACAAAAATTCAGAAAAAATATTTAAAGTGACCAGAAAATAAAAACAAATTTTTTTGTAAAAAAATCATAAAATGTTCGTGCTACTTGAGCGAGTGGGCATCCGCAACCACTCCTCTCTTTTTTTAATCTGGCGCGTGGTCCCCATGCGCTCCGACTCGCGCTGACGTCAGCTTCGTCTTCTTCCTCAACATACCAGAAACACAATTATAGTTCGGTACCCTTTTTTCAAAAAATCATAATTAATTCTACAGATGTTCAAAAAATACAAACTTTATATTTCTGGAATCATGGTGTACTATTTTAATATGTAAAAAAAATATATTTTTTGACTTCTATAGAAAAACGTATTTTCATTTGAAAAAACGTAAATGTGAATTAGGATTTACATTTTCTCTCAAAATACAAATCTGATTGCAACCAAATTTTGCAGGTATCTTAACATGCATATGGACTACAACATACCGTATTTTCAGCCTCTAATATGTACTCTAGCGTATTATGTCATTAATGTCTTATTTCAAACTATATATATATATATATATATATATATATATATATATATATATATATATATTATGCCAGATTAAGCATAGCATGGCTTTTATGTCAATGTTAAATCAGATAGAAACTAACACATAAATAATACTTACATATGAATCGGTTAGTATCCACAGAGCGGAAGCGGTTGAATCGGAATGCCAATTCTACAAGCGATACCACAAACACAGCTATTACAATCCTTCATACTTCTCGTCAATATAAAGTTGTTACTAACAACAATTTGAACGAACTAAAGTTTTCACACCAAGTACATCCAAGCCTATTGATAAAAGCTTAAAAATACTAGAGAGAAAATTGTATGGAAAAAATAATACGTTATTTTTCCTTAGCCTTACACTCTGCAAGCATCAGTATTTAACGATAAAACCTAATTAATATGGGATAAATCTATAACTGACTAAATCAAGAGACAGAGAACCCTAATCATATCAAGTATTATCAAAAATACTTCCAAATGACATGAAACTTTTTCAATCGCAATTGAGTTATCCAATATTCATACCCAAGTAAATGTCCATGATCCACGGGTCCGACCCAAATTAATTACAAACATCAAATATCTCCTTTCAAATCTAACGAAGAAACCAGTGAAATCTCTAACGAAGAAACTAGTGCGAATAAAATATATCTGAAAGTAGTATGCACACAAGCCAATCATGTTTGATGATAAAGCATATACTTTATAACAATCTTATTCATTTATTAATAAAAGGTATTAATTTATTAAAGGCTTTTAAATTATCTACATGATGCTACTTTATAATATGTGATAAACTCATAGTTTTAAGCAATGCGTTTAGAATAATGATGATGATCATTCTAATGAGATCTAAATTCTTAGAAAGCTTAAAACTAAAATAGTTCTCAATCGTTGGATTACTAAATTGGGGATTAGTGAATCCGGATAGATTGGTACATACGTTGCTTGCTCATTGGATGAGGATGATTGATCTCATGATCATTTGTGTGGAGACACTAAAGCAAGTATGTAGGTGCTTATTAGAGAATAAGTTCACTGAACGTGGCTCGCTAAGGAATACCTAATAGAGTTTTACTTGTCTGTCAATAGAAATTCCTGTAGTGATAGTAGTACAAGTGATCCTTGGACTTGAAATCATCATAGTATCTTGTGTATGATGAGTTATACTTTGACTTATTCCTTAAGACCCTTAGGGTATATCAAAGGGTATGCTTGAGTATAATAAGTTGTACATGGAGATAATGTATGATCAATAAAAAATCTACCACTTCTAGTAAAAGAAGAGAAATGTCATATGTGATTCAATAAATGACAACCCAGTAGTCCTTGGCCAAGGCATAATAAAATTAGAAAGGAGTTTCTAATTTGTATTATATGGTGTTATGCATTTAAGAGTAGAAATACATATAATTAAATAAAATAAGACTTGACAGTAATTCTATGTCTTATATTTAGTTTGGACATTGTATGGTGAAAGGATTGAATTGTACGGTAACTATTTACTCAAATGTTCTTTTATGATTAATGTTGAAATCTATATTATCTGAAAAGTCGTTGATCGCTAGGGAGGCTTATTCCTATTGTAGAATAAATATTATTTATTTAAATAAATTAATAGTTTAATTTATTTATATAAATAAGATTAGAATTATTCTAATTGATTTATTCACAACCGGTTTAATATGGAGAACCTAAAGGGTCACACCATAAAAGGAAGAATAATTATTTAAGAAGTTAATGGCATAATCGTAATAATAAGTTAAGTATATTTAATTTAATCTATGGTGATAGAATAAATAAAATAGCTTAATATTTATTATTTAATATTTTAGAAATATTAAATATAAATTAATAAGAGGAGTCTTATTATTATTATTACTATTATTATTATTTAATTCCTAAAGGAGTTTAGAAATTAATTAATAAAAGTACTCTCATTTATTTCTAATAAGATTAGGAGCCTAATTAATTAAAAGTTTAATTAATTATTCCTAATAAGATTAGGAGCCTAATTAATTAAAGGAGATTAATTAATTAAAATAAAGCTCAATTCCTTAATTGTTAAGGATGGTTGGCTACATCTATAAATAAGAGGAGTCTTATTATTGGTGTAGAGTGATTGTTGATTTTTTGACAACAGACGTAATTCTAATTGTTGGAGAGTACGCTCATTTTCTATGAGAGATAGAAAAATTAGGGTTTTGCCAAATACCCATCTTCTTGAATCTTTATTCTTTCTTGGTGGATCACCTCTAGAGGCCAAACACTTGGGTGACTAACGTTGATCAAAGAAAGGAACCCAACCCGGTGGATTCAAGTTGAACACGAAAAAGATTTGGAGGTGAACTTGTACCTGAGGAAGCTCGGATCTTCAAGGGTATGATTCTCGTCCTTTATTTTTTGTTTAATTAATAATTGTGCATAAAGGATGATCCGGGTATATGGTTTATAAAATTTTAAAACTGTATTTTATCACGTTTCTGCTTTATTTGTGCAATTTGATTGCGTTCATGAATATTACAAACCTAACAGTGGTATCAGAGCCAAACCTTTATGCGAATTATTAATTGTTTTAATTTGATATGTATATTGATATGTGTTTAGAACAATTTAATTGGACATAATTTTATTGTATAAAAAAAAGGAAAAAGAAAAACCGTTATTTATTCCGTGTTGGGGAATCACGGTTTTGTTCTTTCTTCAAAAGTTATTCCTGACTTCTTATTACCAAAGTAATCAAAGTGGTGTTGGATATTCACGTGGCCTACTCCATCCATAAAGGAGTAACAGGATTCACGTGGTATACTTGATATAACATGCTAAAGGAGTAACAGGATTCATGAAATGTAAGGTGATTCACCTTATATATATATATATATATATATATATATATATAGAGTCCGGATCCAGTCCGGATCTCGGACTCTATAAAATCCGGACCTTTATTTTTTTTTTTTTTTTTTTTTTTTTTTTTTTTTGAAACAACTAAAAAAAAAAAAAAAAATTTATGGAATTGAAATTTTTTCATAATAAAGTGTTTTGGGCGTGATTTGGGTACGTATAACAAAATATGGTGGTACAGTCTGTGCAGACTGTACCACCACTTTTTGGTATAGGTATTCAAAACACACCCAAAACATTATATTATGAAAAAATTTCAGTTCCATAAAATATTAAATATTTTTTTTTAGTTGTTTTGAAAAAAAAAAGCAAAAAAAAAAAAAAAAAAAAAGGTCCGGATTTTAAGAAAATCCGGACTCCCGGACCGGATATATATATATATATATATATATATATATTCTCAATTATTTTATAATTAAAATAAAAAGTTTATTTTAATTTTAAAATAAAAGTTTTATTTTAATATTAAAATAAAAGAGTTTATTTTAATCTTAAAATTGAATTTCATGTTAATTAATTAGAGTTGGAAATGGATTCTATGATAAATAATTAGAGTTGAAATTGAATTTTATGTTTTCTAAAATAAAGGAGTTTATTTGGGAATAGGAAAGTGAATCCATGTTTCCTTAAATAAAGGAGTTTATTTAGATATGGAATAAGATTCCATATTATTCAAAATAAAAGAGTTTATTTGTGAATAGGAAAGAGAATTCGTATTTCTTTTAATAAAGGAGTTTTTTTTTACTTGGAATTGGATTCTATAATTAATTAAAATAAAGGAGTTTATTTTGATTAAAGATTTTGATTAAAATAAAATAGTTTATTTTATTAAAAATTGAATAAATTAAAATAAAAGAGTTTATTTTGATTTAAATTTGGATTAAAAGTAAGGAGTTTATTTTGATTCAAAATTAGATTGTATACTAACTAAATTTGTCCATTAAATGATATCAATATATATATTGAATGTTTATTGTTCATGAGATGAATGTTATTTATTGATGCATATGGTGATGTATATGATAATAAATGGGATTGATTATGGACTATTTGACCAATGTGATTAAATTTTATTTTAGTTGGATGCATGAATGTATGAGTTTTATTAAAATGGGGTCTGCGTACCTCGTCTTCCCTAATTTTTCTTAATGAAAATTCTATCTTACTCCTATGTACTTTCCCTTGACTGCTGATCAAGGTTTCTATTTATTTTAAATAGTTTTGTAATAGGAATAGTTAGAATTAATTTTGAAGAATTGGAGATCAAGAAGCAAGGAACGTTTGAAGACCCGTTTATAACAGAGCCCAGGTTTAAATGTAATAGTTATATTTAAATATTAATTCTTGCACCCCTAAGTTTGACCTTTTGGTTCACTTGGTAGCTCTAGTGAACCAAATTAGAATAAAAGTCCATAATCAATCCAGGTAGAATATAGTATTCTATATGTGCATGCTTATACTATATATATTATATATTATGCAAACATGCTTCACATATTAATTAATATGACGCGTATTTTATATATATATATATATATATATATATATATATATATATATGTGTGTGTGTGTGTGTGTGTGTGTGTGTGTGTGTGTGTGTGTGCATGCGCGCTAAACAAGATGAGACAAATTCATAACAAACCCCTCAAATATTTTATATTAAGTTGTAGCATTCAAAGATATTTAGAATATCAAACGTCGCCTTCTAGCGTGATAGAAACAATAGAGTATTGAATATTTAATATGAGTTTGTTGTGCACACACAAGGCAAGTATTAAATATTTAAAATATTTTTATTACATATGATGTTTATAAGGAATTGAGCATTACTGCTTTGTTGTGCACACACAAGGCTGTAGTTTTCTCTTCACTTATATGAAAATGTTGGGTCTGACTTAAATTATTTTAGTTCAGATGTGCACACACTTGACCATTATGATTTAAGAGACAAAATACAAGGAGTTACATAGTTGATGTAATTGACAAGAGTTGTCTACCTATTTATTTATATATAGTTTGTTGTGCACACACAAGGTTATATACATTTGAAATGGGATCCTTATTCTTACTAGCATATCTTTAATTAGATATTGCCGAACTATATATATTGAGGGTAATATAGTTTGAAAAAAATAGTGGGAGATACCAATTTAAAACAAGACCTAATTTATTTTAGTAATTAATAAAAGAATGTATGTTAAAATATTGTTAATTACAAATTCATTTACAAAATTTTACAATGTCTAAAATTACTATCACTGCGAAACATATTAGATGTTAATTAACCGGACCGAATTAAACGGATTGATTAAGAAAATTGAGAATAGTTCTCACTGTTGAAAAGCTATCTTATGTCCTTAATACGCCTACCCCTGCAATGGTTGCAGGCAATGCCTCTGAGGAAAGATTTCTACTTTTAGAATGTGACAAGATGATGAACAGTTGACTCAATGCATCATGCTCGCATCCATGAGTAACAGCGTCAGCTTAAAACTATGGATGCTCCTACTATACTCATGCACGTCAAGTAGTTGATGGTGAGGAAAGTAGGACTAATAGATATCAGATATCTAAGGAGCTCTTCCGATCTAGAATGACCAACAACACTACAATACAGACACATGTCCTAAATATGATCAATTTGATTGAACAATTAGGACAACAAGTTTTGTCATGGATGGAGAGTTGAGCCAAGATTTGATCTTGCACTCACTCCCGGACTCCTTTCATAATTATTATGAATTTTTCATATAAACAAGCTAGATATCAGCCTCGCTGATTTGCTTAACATGTTGAAAAATATTGAGAGTCACTTTCTAACCAAGAAAGACCAAGTCTTACTGGTAGGGGCCAAAGGATCTTCTGAAAAGAATAATCATTCTAAGAAGGTAAAAGGAAAAAGATAAAAATAAAGGATAATAAGAACAAAATTGATACGGATAGTAAATGAGTTTGCTTCCACTACAATAAGCCCGGACACTGGAAAGGAAACTACAAGAAGCATCTTGCAGAAGCTAATCAAAAGAAGCTTAGTGAAGTTTCGGTTACAAATACAAATTTATTCATGATTTAAAATAAAAAATATCTTTAAGTCAAGGTTCTACTTGGGTATTGAATATCGGCTTTGGTTATCATAAATATAGATTTATGAAGGAACCAAGAAGAAGTAGAAAGCTAAACAAAGATAAGTAATTCTATGTGTGGGAAATGAAGCAAAGGTTGCTACATTAGCCATATAAACTTATGTTTAGCAATGCCTACGGGCAAATCTATTAAGTCAATAAGTTGTTATTGTATTCCAGTTCTTGTTAGAAATATTATTTTCATTTTGTTGTTGGATAATAAAATCTTTGGTATTATATTTAAGAACAATTGTTGTTCTATCTATAATAATAATATTTTGTATAGAACTGGAATATTACTTAATAAATTTTGTGTACTTGACTTACGTGAAAAATTATTTTATAAATTGAACAAACTAGTATAAAAAAAAGGAGATAATCATTCAAGAAGTTGAATGTGTGTATTTGTTAAAATAAAAGTGTGAATTATTTGAAAGGTTCAAAGAATTCAGAATGAAATAAATTAGCAAAGTATTAAGATTCTTGATCGGATCAAGGAAGGAATACTTATGCAATGAGTTTCTAGATCATCTCAAATGGTTTTCTCACAATGGACGCCTCCTGATACGCAATAATTGATTGATGTATCTGAAAGGAAAAATCGTACCTTGTTGGACATGGTGTGGTCTATAATGATTTTACCGACATTCCAGTATCCTTCTGGGGTAATGTCCTAGAAATGGCTGCATATCTATAATAGGTAACCTCAAAAATCCGACCCTAAGACTCCATAAAAGTTATGGACAGGGAGGATTCATAATCTTAAGTATGGTAAGATAAGGGGTTATCCAACTTATGTGAAAAGGTTTCAAAAGATAAGCTTGGGACAAGATTTGACAAGTACAGATTTGTGGGACATCCTAAAGTAAGTTTAGGGTATATGTTCTATAATCTTACTTAGCAAAAGGTGTTTATTGTGAAACACGCTGCCTTCTAAGATAAAGGTGTTTATCATTGAAAGAGTTAGTGGGAGGATAATAGATCTTGAAGATTTCAAGAACCACAAAATACTATAAGTCAAATAAGAGGAACCTGTAGATAGACATATTGTACCATAACTGAATCATAAATCTGGAACAGTACCGAAGATACCTAGGAGGTATGGATTCATCATAGATGATAATGATGAGGTACACATCATAGAAGATGATGATCCAGTTACATACGATGAGGTAAGAGTTGTAGACACTTAGAAAAATGGAACATTTGTTTTGATGAAACAATCAAAAGAGTTTGATTTTATCAAAAATAAGAATGAACCTAGTGTGTACAAAAGGGTCAGTGGGAGCGTCGTGACATTCCTAATATTATATATTGATATACTATGGATAAGGAATGACATACTAATGCTACAATCAGTAAAAATAAAGTTGTCTAAACATTCTTCCATGAATAATTTGGGAAGAGTATCTTAATTGGTGATACAAATCTATATAGATAGATTTAAAAGGATGCTCGACTTAACCCAAGGAACGTATATTCATTTGATGCTAAAGTCGTTTAGCATGGCAAACTTCAAGAGATGTCTCATGTTGATGAGCTATGGAGTGAATCTCTCTTAATAGTCCCCATAGACTCCTAAAAAGAGAGATCGCATGAGTGACAATCATGTATACAATAAAATATACGAGACTTGATGATGATCAGTCATATTCTGGAGAAATTCACTGTGAGTCATTGAAAAATATTTTAAAGTACTTAACCAACACTAAAGATGTGATCATATTCATGGTGGGTCTAAATTAAAATCAGAGGGCTTAACAGACTCAAATTTTTCAGACAGACCAAGACGACAGAAAGTCCACTTTAAGGTAAAGCGTTACCTTGAACGATGGTGCAGTGAATTGGAAAGGTTCCAAACAGCAAAGAGTTGCTGGTTTAGTAATAAAGACAAAGTATATAGCTGTAAATGAAGCTGCAAGTTGATTGTTTAGATGAAAAGTTCATTAAAGAACTAGGAATAGTTCTTAAGTCTCATCTTGGATCTAAACATGTGTTGTTGCACTTTCATTTGATTATAGGAATCATTGAAAGATGGGAAATCACTATAGAGATAGTAAAATTTCAAAAACAACATTACATATCCATTAACTAAAGCTTATCCAACAGCAGGATAATCGTCACTTAGAGAAGAAGGGTATGAGATACCATGGCGATTGACTTTAGTGCAAGTGGGAGATTGAAAGTAGTATGCACACAAGCCAATCATGTTTGATGATAAAGCATATACTTTGTAACAATCTTATTCATTTATTAATAAAAGGTATTAATTTATTAAAGGCTTTTAAATTATCTACATGATGCTACTTTATAATATGTGATAAACCCATAGTTTTAAGCAATGCGTTTAGAATAATGATGATGATCATTCTAATGAGATCTAAATTCTTAGAAAGCTTAAAACTAAAATAGTTCTCAATCGTTGGATTACTAAATTGGGGATTAGTGAATCCGGATAGATTGGTACATACGTTGCTTGCTCATTGGATGAGGATGATTGATCTCATGATCATTTGTGTGGAGACACTAAAGCAAGTATGTAGGTGCTTATTAGAGAATAAGTTCACTGAACGTGGCTCGCTAAGGAATACCTAATAGAGTTTTACTTGTCTGTCAATAGAAATTCCTGTAGTGATAGTAGTACAAGTGATCCTTGGACTTGAGATCATCATAGTATCTTGTGTATGATGAGTTATACTTTGACTTATTCCTTAAGACCCTTATGGTATATCAAAGGGTATGCTTGAGTATAATAAGTTGTACATGGAGATAATGTATGATCAATAAAAAATCTACCACTTCTAGTAAAAGAAGAGAAATGTCATATGTGATTCAATAAATGACAACCCAGTAATCCTTGGCCAAGGCATAATAAAATTAGAAAGGAGTTTCTAATTTGCATTATATGGTGTTATGCATTTAAGAGTAGAAATACATATAATTAAATAAAATAAGACTTGACAGTAATTCTATGTCTTATATTTAGTTTGGACATTGTATGGTGGAAGGATTGAATTGTACGGTAACTATTTACTCAAATGTTCTTTTATGATTAATGTTAAAATCTATATTATCTGAAAAGTCGTTGATCGCTAGGGAGGCTTATCCTATTGTAGAATAAATATTATTTATTTAAATAAATTAATAGTTTAATTTATTTATTTAAATAAGATTAGAATTGTTCTAATTGATTTATTCACAACCGGTTTAATATGGAGAACCTAAAGGGTCACACCATAAAAGGAAGAATAATTATTTAAGAAGTTAATGGCATAATCGTAATAATAAGTTAAGTATATTTAATTTAATCTATGGTGATAGAATAAATTAAATAGCTTAATATTTATTATTTAATATTTTGGAAATATTAAATATAAATTAATAAGAGGAGTCTTATTATTATTATTACTATTATTATTATTTAATTCCTAAAGGAGTTTGGAAATTAATTAATAAATGTACTCACATTTATTCCTAATAAGATTAGGAGCTTAATTAATTAAAAGTTTAATTAATTATTCTTAATAAGATTATGAGCTTAATTAATTAAAAGAGTTTAATTAATTAAAATAAAACTCAATTCCTTAATTGTTAAGGAGGGTTGCCTACATCTATAAATAAGAGGAGTCTTATTATTGGTGTAGAGTGGTTGTTGACTTTTTGACAACAGACGTAATTCTAATTGTTGGAGAGTACGCTCCTTTTCTATGAGAGATAGAAAAATTAAAATTTTGTCAAACACCCATCTTCTTAAATCTTTATTCTTTCTTGGTGGATCACCTCTAGAGGCCAAACACTTGGGTGCTAGCGTTGATCAAATGAAAGAACTCAAACCGGTGGATTCAAGTTGGACACGAAAGGGATTTAGAGATGAACTTGTACCTGAGAAAGCTCGGATCTTCAACGATATGATTCTCGTCCTTTATTTTTCGTTTAATTAATAATTTTGCTTAAAGGATGATCCGGATATATAGCTTGTAAAATTTTAAAAATCTATTTTATCACGTTTCCGCTTTATTTGTACAATTTAATTGCGTTAATGAATATTACAAACCTAACAATATCTCCCTTCAAATCTCTAACGAAGAAAACAATGCGAACAAAAATACTAGACACCCCACATTTTGACAACAATTTGACGCAATTTAAATAGTCAGAAGATTAACCATTACCATTCCATGATTATAAACTCCCCACATTTTGGGGATTAAATTCATTCAGCGAAATCAAAATTTGATTCAGTAGTCCACAGATAAAAAAATCCTAATTCAATAATTGAATACCCATACGGATATATAAAAACACAAAATACACAATTATTTTAAAATAAAATAAAAAAGACGAAAAAAGAACCAGATACTATTTCGTAGCATTTGTCCAGGTGTTTTTACCAGGTCCTGCCCGATCAAAGCAACATAATCAATTCCAAAACATTGCTAAGTATCATCCTCCTGTTGAACTCCCACTTGTCTGTTTCGCCACATATATTTGCCTCACCTTTGAAGTTGGAAAGTTCTTTTCTGCACCAAGGGAGTGGTTCCTTCCGTGGAAGCCCCCCATTCTGCGGTGGGACCATTCACCTGCTGATCCGCTCTTTTGAGACACACCTCCCCTCTGATAACCATAGCCTGTGGAGTGATTGTACTGCTGGGAAGATAAATTCTTCTGCTGTGAATGCTGAGGCATGAAAGAATTCATGCTCTGGCCATTAGTTGTGTTAGTACTATCATTTTGAACAGCATCACTCTTTCCAGCACTTGCAGTGGCACTTTCACCGGTCTTAATAGAACTCTGTGCTGATGTGCCTGCAGCAGTGCTGCTTGATGAGTCTACTAACCCAAGTTCGTCAGGAAATTCCGTAAGCCTTGCATCTGTCACCACGGGAAAAGCCCGGTCACTGTCAGAAAGTGCAGATGTTTGAGACTCTGTGAACCTAGTCACTTTTAATTGCTCGACAGGATGCCCATGGCTGAATTGAGAAGGCATAACACCTTCTGCTTGTTGCTGCAACGGCAGTGAAAGAGGAAAAGAGTGGAGAGGCGATGCAGGAACATGAGGCCAGCAACCTTGGACCGACATGTCAGGGGCAGACTGAGTGGAGCCAATACAACTGTTACTTAATGTCACATAAAAATATCAAATACACCACATGAAAACTAATTGTATTTCTTATGGGGTTAACTAATTGAGAATGTCCGCATTATGAGTGAAGCCATCAAGTAATAGGCAATCCAATGTATACCTGGAATGGGGACACATCAAACATGGCCAAAGGGGAAGCCATGGGCAGGAGAGGCGACCCTGGGGCGAGATGCTGCATTGGAGCAGGCATGTTGGGAGGAGTGCGCTGCGCCGAAACAATATTCATGTTCATCTCTCCCTCACTAATTCCCATGCCTGAAGAAGTGGGATTGTGCTTCCAATCAGGTTGTTTACCAGATGGGATGTAAGCTGTACCCATAAAACTTAAACCAACCTGTCCAAATTGTCCTACCCGTGCATAATGATTGTAGACCACCATGTGTGGGGGGGCTTGAACCCCTGGAATAACTCCAGGTGGGCTAATAAAAGGACCAGTAAATCCAGCTGGAGGACCATAGAATGATTCCATGGTGGGGTGGCACTGTTGCCAGGACCCAAGATGTCCTTGACCTGACAGTGTACTCTTCTGAGACTGTGATTGGGTCCCAGCAGATTCTTCATGTGGACTAAAAGCAAAGATTGGACCACCCAGCATGGGATTCATCTCATAAAAGGGGAAATGGGATGGTTGGGCACCAGGAAAATGAGAAAGCATCTGGCTTGATGAATTCTGAGGACTTGGTAAAGGTGGCCATATGGACATTGGTGGAGTTTCAACAGAGAGATCCGCAGGAAGGGATACACTCAGAGACTCTTCCGCCCTTGATTGAGTACCAGATAGCTGATCACCAGTCACACCTGCATGAACATAAAGAAATGATATACATGACTAACTTGCTAATCAAATGAGGCATGAGCCATGTATACCAGATATGGATGCAACAGAGAAGAGAAATCACCTTCTGCTATCCCATGAACATCTGCACCTCCAATGTTTTTGGCATCTGCGATTGAGACAAAACTAAACCCGTTCCCCACAATCTTGTCGCTACTAATGGCAGCAACTGCAACAGCTGAAGCAGCTGCTTCCGCTTCATCTTCACAATCTTCTAAATGACCACAAGATTCATCAGGGAACTTATCTTTTTCAAAAATTGGAGAACCATCGCTATCAGCCTTAGAGATATTACGTGACATCTGAATGTCAGACAGAAATGACCCTGGAGCCCCAATTCCAAGTGAAACAACACGGCTGGTACTAGAAGGAAGGACTGTTGGAGATGTAACAGCACCTGAATGGAGAGGAAAAAGTTCCATCAAAATTATTGCAATAGCAACTTTTAAAAGAAAATAATATGAAGCAAGAAGTAAAAATACTTGGTTTGTTTGTGCGCATATACATACCAAATTGAATTTTCTCACCAGCAAGCAGCGAGTTGATTGGGCTTGCTGAGGATGATATCGCTTTGTCCTTCGTCAGATTGGACAAGGAGGCCAACATAAGCTCACTGGTAGTACAAACTCCGATAGACGGTACATGTGTTTCGAAGCGGGCAGGCTTCATAGCCTCATCGAGTTGGGTCTGCGTTAAGGCCATAACCTACAGTATATAGGTAAATTAATTCAGAACCTTTAGGAGGATTATTGAGTAATTTGGAATCCATAACAATAATAAACAGTAAAAACAACATAAAGCACCAACCCTCTTTAAACTATTAAAGTTGGTTTCAATGGATTCCTTGAATAAGTAGGAACATGCAAGAAACACGGAGTAAGTAGGTTATTACTGGGGTAGAAGAGTCTCAATTTAGACGTACTGCGAAGAAAGATTAAATACTTATTCTTGTTAAAAAAGGGAGTCAAGAAATCTACAATGGCAGTAGAAATGTGGAAAAGGGCTAACCATTTCACAATTGAATAATATATATATATGTGTGTGTGTGTGTGTGTGTTTGTCGAGATCACAAGAGCAAGAGTAAAATAGGCATAACTAAAATAGTTGGTATATTGTAGAGTTGGATATTTTGTATGCACATGTGTGCACATGTAGTTAGCATACATGTGAAGAATAATAGAGTGGTGTAGGTCAAGAGTATTTACACTTTTCTGCAAGAGTAATCCCAAGTTTTATATTATGCATTTTATAAATGAATTGAGGACTAAAGCTTTTAGCTACTCCATTTCTCTCTCTATCGTGCTCACTGTGTTCTTCTCCTTCTTCCTCCCTTATTCTCTCTGAATTCCCTCCCTCTTTATATCTATCTCTATCTATGTTTCTCTCTAATTTTATGGTTAGGCCACAGCTAAGACTTGACAATTTGGTATCAGAGCTCGAGATCTATCCAAACAAATCATCTTCTTCCTTCTAATAATATGTTTTCTTCTCTATCTTCAACCTCTGAAATCTTCTTTTCAACGTTTTAAAAGACGCTAGCTGCTAGGCAGGAGGCGGGCGGCCGAGGGGCCTAGCGCCTAAGGGGGCCTAAGCGGAATTTTTTATTGTAAGTCAATTTTAATATTTTATGTGACAACCCAAAAAATCGGATTGTCCAGAATTTAAGTTTAAAGAATTAGTTATTAATAAAATGAATTTTTATTAATATTATTCTGTGTTATGTGTTTATTAAGCGTTCTATAACCTAGAATAATTATTAATCGGGAGGATTCTGGCTACGAGTTAATTTAAGCGAGTAAGAATTTTCAAGACGAAAATAAAATTTTTCCGGGAACAAAAATATTTTCGGAAAAAAAGACGAAATAGACACTATTCCTCAGTTTCTGCTCAGTAATTTATTTTGAAATTCCGAGAAATTATTGATTACGTAAAATGTTGAGCCGTGATGAAATATTCAATAATATTTCAGTTATGGCAACAACGAAGTTTTCGCCTGCGGACTCAAAACCTAAGGGTTGGAGAAAGTGAGTTCCGAGAATACTATGACCACGTATAATAATTAGGGTTATTATGCGTGAGAAATACGAGTATAATACTAGTTATTATACGAGTATAGTACGGAGATTAGTACGACGTATAATACGAATATCGTACGAATGACAAACGAACAGAATACAAGAATACGAGAATGGAATGCGTAAAATACGACTAGTCTTAATGGACTTTGAGTTCATGGACTTTGTAGAATCCAATTGGACTTGGATTATGTCAAGCCCAATGCTTTGTGAAATCAAGCCCAAGTTAGGCCCAATAAAAATTAGGGTTAAGGCCCAAACCAAGAAGATAAACCGCGGATCGAACCGATGGGTAAACGGATGGGTAATAACCAATGGGATAACCCATGGGATGACCCATGGGCATGTGGGCCGACAACTTGGCCACCAAGTAAGGGTGGTGGCCAAGTAAACTTGGTGGCTAAGCCATGAATAGTAAGGAGGTGGGGGAAAATGACTAAAATACCCTTAGCTTTGGTTTTCTATATAAACAAGCCTTAAGCTCATTTGTTTGGTTTGAAAATTCAACCAACACTTGAGAGCTAGAGAGAGTTCGGAAGGGAGAAGAAGAGGGAGAGAATGAGGAAAAGCTAGCTCGAATGCACGCTTTGTCCGACGGAAGGAGATTAAAGAACGGTAATCCGAACCCTAGTTTCTTCTAATTTTCTTTAAGTTTAATATGTTCAAAAACATAACTTAATGAAGATAAGAAGTAAATAAAGTTAAGAATGATTTCATATGGTTGAAATCATGAGAAAATGAAGAAATAAGAATTAGGAATTTAGTTTTTAAATTTTTTAAGGAAGTATAAGATTCGTAAGGATTTTGAGCGGTCCGAATGAATCTTATGAATGAGTAGGTCAAATAAGTAAGGAATGATGTTCTATAACATCAAATTCCAAGAAAAAATAGAATCGTAATCCAAAATATCGATTAAAACGAAGAACGAACGAAAAACACGAAGAACGTTGTTGATGGACAAATTTAAAACCATCATAGGATAATTGTTGTTGATGGACAAGTTTAAAACCATCGTAGGATAATTGTTGTTGATGGACAAGCTTAAAATCATTGCGTATAAGTTAGTTGCTTATTGTTTGGTTAGGAACGTTAAAAACGTTCATGAAGAACGGATTAAAACGTAGCTATAACGAAGTTATGGCGAAATTTTCGTAAAAGATGAACGAAAATTAGAAAGGTTAGTAAATAAACCCCAACGTGTAGGGTTTTATAAGAATGTAAGAGAACGTAGAAGATGTGAGTCGTAGACTCAAGAACGAACGAGTTCAGAATTCGGATGACCGAATTACGGACGAACGAATGAAGAACGTTAATAACGTAAACACGAACGAATAGTGAAGATTAAGCCAATTGAATGACATGTTAATGGATTCAGAACAAAGTTCTGTCCATGGGTAATCGAAGTACGTAAGATAAGGAAGAAAATGGCTTTGGAACGACCTCATTCCGAATTATAACGAATGAGATATGAGATTTCGAAGTCAGCGTCTCAAGCTTGTAAAAGACTTAGAAAATTTTTCTAGGTTTCATGCTTGGCGCCGTAGCGCGAGTCGTGCCTTAGAGGCCGGCACCGCAGCGCGAGCTCGGGCCACCAGCTACTGCTAACTCGCGCCGCAGTGCGAGTCTTAGTGCAGAGAGTGGTGCCGCAGCGCCGATGTAGGGTAATGCCCATAAATGAGATTTTAACTTCTCAATTACTGGGGGGATGTGCAAGAAAGAAATAGGAACATACAGTTCACCTAAAATAACACTTAATCAAGTGTATTAAACCTTTGATGAAGGTTGAACGAAAAGATTAAACGAGGTTAAAAGATGAAGAATGTAAGCGCTAGATTACATAACCGATATCCGGGGACCGTAGTCGTAATGAACGAACGTGAGGGATTGCTATGATTGCGACTCCTTAGACGTTGAGTGATGAAGGTAATGAATAACATTCCGATGTTATGTCATGGTAAGGGGAGATAAGTGTAAAGTGTTTAGACGCTATGAACACAACGTTGTTGCGATGAACGGTTGGTCTTAGCATACAACGAACGGTATGACTTTGACATTAAGAAAGAATAATGAACATGGGGTTCATGGGATGGATAACGATGTAGAGCAATTAAAACCTTGAGTAAAGGTTGAATGAGAGATTAAGAGACGAGCAACGTAAACGTGGAATACGTAAGCGATCCTCGTGAATCGTAATCGCATCGGACGAACGTTCTAAGTGTACAGTGGTTGTATAACTTGGACGTTGACGAAAGTAGTAAGTAAGATATGAATTATCGTAAGAAAGCCGTAGCGAACGGTAATGAGATTAATGAAAGTCCGAGGGTGAGTCGGATAAAGAATGTTGGAATGAAGTAAGCATTAAACACTTTAATCAACGCAAGGGTTGAGTGTAAGTGATTATTAAACGGGTAGGACCTACACTCCGTGTATGGTTTGACCGTAAGGTAATGAAGACTAAGATTTAGCCGTGAACGGTGAAGAAAATGAATGGAAGATAATAACGTATAACGTTAAGAAGCCAAGTTAGTAGTTTTAACTTGAATAACGTTCAGAGTCGAGTGAACCGGACGTGGTAAGATAAGAATAAGGGATTGTAAAATGTTTCACGCTATGACCTCATAGTATTGGCATTGAATGATCGCTCTGAATTTACGAAGGACTGTATGACTTAGACGATAAAGAATGAATCATGAGGTATGACATTTAGTTGCCAGAAAGCCGTAAGGAATATTAATTTGACTTAACGAACATTATAGTTTAATGGTTCGGATAAGTTAAGAGAAGTTAGGTTGTGGTACAATCGTAACCTTTGATGGTTGACATATGGGAGCTGGGCTAAACAATTCCTTCAGAGAGCGAAGGTATATACAAAACTGGCAACCGATCTAACTCACTGTTATGGGCAGTGTAGATGAGACGGAAACTTGTTTGTTGGTTGTTTGTGGGAAACCACTCAGAGTACCATATGGACTACTAGCAAAGACACGATGTGTGTTGAGTCCTAGGAGAGTTATAAGAAGAAGATAAGAATGTAAATCATCAAAGATGATGAATGTATTGAGTAAGACATCTCCGTATGTCATACCAGTAGTAAAAGAAGTTGGTCGCGTAAACTTAGTTTATAAGAACGTGAACCTTAAGAAGTGAAGTTAAGTAAACCAATGCGTAAGTCGAGTATATGACTAATTGGTATACATATTATTTCCTTATGTGCTGCATAGGAATTGGAATGAGCAGTTCAGCGTAAACTATAAGTTGTACCTGTGCGTAAGGCAAGTTTTCCTAACTTCATTCATTTTATATGAATGCTAGTTTTTTAAACTTCTCAGATTTTGAACTTGAGAAGTTTGTCTATGTGCGAATATGTGATATTTGTACAAGGTGTTAGAATGTATGAGGCCTTGTGCCACAATTTGAACACTTCGGTGTTTCTATGATATGAACTATTATGTGATTAAACTGTTCAATATGAGCATGTTCTGTTTATACATGAACCGTTATTGTTAAGTCTGTGCTAATGATTCTAGCCAGACAGGATATGTATGAAAAAAGGTAGAAGAATGAATGCAGTGTAAAAAGTGTGTGATGGATGTAAAATGATAGGAATCGAGACTATTCCTATTATTCAAGCTGCTTCATAACCTTTGTTCGGTTATCAAAGTTCTGAAAAATGTTTAAACTCTTGAAGTTGTTTGTTCAACTATTATGACTTGCTGGGCAATTGAATGCTCACTTGTTTTAAATGAAAAATATTTTCAGCGAACGACGTTAGAAAGAACTTAAGGATCCCGTAAAGATCAAGTTGATCGGTATCCAAAAGAAGTGCCATTTTGTATGTGAATGTGCGTGAAGATCAAGTGAAGACTTGAAATATAGAATGCTAGAATTAAGCTATAGACTAGTTTAATGAACAGTTATGTATCCTTGGTGGCGGATGAAAGTCACTTGTGCAAGATGTAAAGAATAATGTAATTACCATTATTTGTATTGAAAGAGATTTTAAGGTTTCGAGAACCTAAATTTCGAGAATGTATGTTATTATATTTAACTATATAATGAGGTATGTTTGGTAAGAAGTGAGACTGTGACGCACGGAGTCCGGGTCTGAAGGTAGACCGGATTTCGGGACGTTACATTTTATCTTACATTTATCCAAACAAAACAATAATATAAAGCAAAACAATCTATAATAAAGATAATAAATGCATTTGCTTAAAGTTTAAACAGATCCATATTGCCAATGTCAAAGTTCAAAAACAAACATGCAATTGTTGAAAGTTCAAACATATCTTTAACGTATTAGTTTTATTCATAAACAAGATTGCTATTAAATAATAAAATTTAAAATTTCAAGAATTCAATTCAATATTAAAACTTAAGAAACTAAACATAAATTTAAGAATTATGTTGAATTAAACTAAATATTACAAATGTATAATCATTTATATAATTTGAAATTGGTACAAGTTCAAAAAATTACAACTATAATAAAATTATCCATTTTGACTTCTTATATTATATAATAAAATTATATTGTTCAGTTCTTGTTGTGATTTAATATGCTACAACATACATTATGAATATGGTAAATCATTAGAAAAATAAATATATCAAGATCTGATTTAAGTAATTATTAAAAAAAAAACTCTCCGCCTAGGCCCCACCAAAATTTTCTGAAAGAATTTTTTTGCCGCCTTAAGCTTAGGTGAGGCGCCAGGGGGGCCTAGCGCTTAGGCAGGAATTTTTAAAACACTGCTTCTTTTCTTCAAAACTAATTTGAACTCTACCCCTTCTACCCTTCAAACACCACCTACAACCACTTCAGATTCCAGCGAGAAGGTAGCAAAAACAACCATCACGAAGGCTCTGTTTTGCTACCGAACTTGCAACTCAACAAATCGAGGTGATTAATCAATTGTTTTAAGTACTAATCTCTTCTATCTTACTTGTTTCAGTCATATACACATAGCCCACGGCATATTTTTCATAAACATCAACACTCAAACATGTTTGAATCCATATTTTGATTGCATATTTTTTATAAACATCAACACCCAAACATGTTTGAATCCATATTTTGATTGTTCTTCTCGGTCAGGAAAAAATTTCCAGATTTTGAAAATTAAAGTTGTTTGATCTGTTTTGTTTGTGTTTCGTGATTCAAGTTAATTTTGTTTAGAATTTCTAGCATTAGTTTAAGCATTCAAAAACCAAAAGCATCATTCTCTATTTCTAGTTGCTTTAAAATTCTAAAAACTAAACAATTTCTGCTATTTTTCAAGTATTAGAACTTGTTAATTCTCTGGTAATTAGTGATAATATTAGTTTTGATCATTTGGTATTTGAGCTTCCTTTGGGTACTCATTTACTCTCTGAAATTCAACTAAGCTTTGGCTAGTTGAATTTAAAACTTGTTTTGTTTTGAATACTCAATTGTTTCACCGAGGAAATCTAATTCACACTCAATAGCTACTCAAGCTGACTTGCTCTTACTCAAGTACTGTTGATACTGCTCGAATTCATTTTCAAACTCAAAATCACAATTGTTCTACGACTCATTTTCCCTCTACTCTCTAAGTATGGTCCTTCACAAATGTTGCAGCAGGATTTCATAAACTACAAAGAGTACACCAATGAGAAATTACAACTCAGTGATGAGAAAACAAACCATTTCATGGAAGGTATGAATGAATTCTTAAGGCCGAACAGCCCAGGTAATGATTATAGGTTTGAAAATCCTTTTGGGGATAATGGAAGGGGTAAGAGGCCTGTACATATAGGGCAAAGAAGAGATGGGGGTTTCTTTAGAGACCCTAGACATGTTAAACAAGAAAGAGCTAGGAGAAATGAAGAAGATGCTCAATGGAGGAGTAGGAGAAACCAAAATGATGATGATGGTGAAGAGAGGAGAGACTTGAAGCATCTTAAACTGACTTTCCCATCATTTATTGAGGGTGATGATGCCAAGAGTTGAATTCAAGACTGTGAGGAGTACTTTAGCATCTATGGAATCAACACCCAGAGGAGGATTGTCATAGCTAGGATGCACCTCCATGGCTCTCCAAAGTACTGGTACAAGTCTTATGTCAATGGAAAGGATGGACTTACATGGAGGGTGTTTGCAAGTGACTTCACTCTGAGGTTCACTGAGGCAGGTGTGAAGAATATAATGAACAGTTCAAGCTACTAAAACAAGTAAGCACTGTGAATGCTTAATTGCTTACTGTGACAAGTTTGAGAGGCACAAGGGGAGATTACTTGAAAAGTTTCCTCGCTTGACTAAGGACTGAAACCAAAAAGATGGTAAAGCTACTAGACCCTGAGACGCCTTCTAACAAGTTAAGTTCTATGAGAGTCCTACTCTTAAAACTGCCCAAAGCTATCCTAAATTCCAAACCAGTTATCCATACACTCAGTCCCACACTAAAGAGTCCCTCACTACACCTCCAACAACCAAAACTCCTATTCTAACCTGCCCCAAGAAAGATTTCAACAAGCCCAAACCTATAACAGCAGCTCAAAGAGATGAAAGGAAAGTAAAAGGTCTTTGTTTCTACTGTGATGAGAAGTACACAATGGGGCATCAGTGTAAGGTTACCATAGTTGTCACGGTGTCGCCTAGGCAACGCCTTGGCGTCCTGGCGTAACAGCAAGCAGCATGGCGATGCTCACCTTGGGAGTAGGCTGCCAAGGCGTTACTTTACCCATTACAGATCGAACTAAAAGAGGGAGAGAAGAAAATTAAAAGTCTTCTGCAACTTTTATTATGTAAACAGCGAAGAGTTCCAAAATACAACTGCGAAAAGAGTCCTAAAACTGAATAAGAGGATCGGCTGAAGAAGAAAAATTGTACACTATGAATGACTTTTCGCTATATGGACGACATGGCAGGCGCCTTATCGCCTAGGCATCCTGACGGTCAGCTACCGTCTTGCCTCGCCGTGGCAACTATGAAGGTTACCCAAAATGTTATGATTACTTGTAAGGATTGCCAGGACTGTAAGACTACATTGGTCCTCCTATGTTTGATGAACAACCAGAACTAGCTAGTGAAGGGAGTCAATAAAATCCAAAAGAAACAGCTGCCCTATGCCACCTGCAACTTAAGGGAGAAACTAATGGTCAACAAACTATTATTCTTAAAAGGAAAAAGTGTAGGAAAACTAATGATGTTAGTAGAAAGTGGGAGTACCTTAAATTTTCTAAGCCAAGAAGTTATAGGGGTCTTTAAACTGTTCCTTACATCCTGTTGATCCTATTATGGTGCCCTGAGTTTAAATGGAACATTGACAACCACAGTTTCAGCACACCTATGTGGGTTATTAATTTACAATATGATGCCATCTTGGGAACTACAGGGATGAAACAACTGCAAGCAGTACATTTCAATTACAACAAACTTCTCATGAATTTTTTGCATAATGGGAAAGAGATACAGCAGCAAGGGATAAAAAAAAACACAACACACATAAGCTATGAATCTTCCAGCTTGCAACTACCTAACAATAGCTCAACCAGCTTGGATGTCCCAAATAGTTGAAAGTTATGAAGGGGATACTAATATTTCCCAAGTTATAATTGAATTAGCAGCTACAAAGATGGGGCGTAATGAATTTGAATTAGTTCATTGATTACTTAAGTACAGAGGTAAATGGATGATAGGATTCCAAGGAGAATTAAGGAAGCAACCATTTAAAGAACTTCATCAAAAAGGAGTTGGGGGCCACTCAGGAACTAGAGCCACTTTAAAAAGAATAGAAATAGGAATGAAGAATGATATCACAAAGTGGGTGGTTGAGTGCTCTATTTATCAAAAGGCTATGAAGTTATTTGGGTTGTTACTAATAAGTATAGCATGAGCTCTCATTTCTTACCTCTCAGTCATCTTATCTCAGCAAAGACATTATCCCAGTTATTCTTTGAGAACCTCTTTAAACTTCATGGCTTTCCCAGCTCAATTGTGAGCAATAGGGATCCTATATTTTATAGTGACTTCTGGCAAACACTATTTAAACTTGCAAGAACAAGGCTCCACATCAGTACTTTCTGTCATCCTCAAAGTGAACTGAAAGGATAAATCAATGTTTGGAGCAATACTTGAAAAGCATGTGCACCCATTCACCAAATCAATAGAGCTCTTAGCTACCTATGGCATAGTGGTGGTTTAATACCACTTTCCACACTTCTCTACAAACAACTCCATACAAAATTCTCTATGATCATGACCCTATACACCTGCGCATCCCCTTAAAATTTGGCACCAACATTGCAGCAGTAGAGGACATTCTTGCAGAGAAACAACAGTTGGAAATTCTCAAGGAGAATATGGCCAAGGCACAACAAAGAATTAAGAGTCATGCTGATAAAGGAAGAACTAAGAGGGATTTTGAGGTTGATGAGTGGGTGTACTTGAAGCTACAACCTTACAGAGAGTTCAGTTTCTATAAGAAAGAATATGAAGCTAGCCCAAAAATTCTACGGGTCTTTTTAAATTCTGGAAAAATATAGGGCTATTGCATACAAACTAAAGCTTCCAAGCACTTCAAGGATACATCCCACCTTTCATGTCTCACAACAAAAAAGGCATTTGGAGGTAACTCTAATCAACACACAGCTGCCAGAGGTTAATCAAGAAGGGCAATTTGATGTGGGACCATTCAGAACCTTAAAACATTAAAACAGATGAGAATTTACAAAGGAAGCAAGGCCATTTATCAATATTTGGTGCAATGAAAATATTGCGGCTTGGAGGAAGCAACTTGGCTCGACTATCCAGACTATACTTCATACACGGGGACATAAATTCTCTCAAGGGGAAGGAATGTCAGGATCACAAGAGCAATGGTAAATTGGGTATAACTAAAATTGTTAGTATACTCTAGAGTTAGATATTTTGCAGTGTTCTAAAAATTCTTGCCTAGGTCGCCAAGGCGCTAGGCCCCCCCTTGGGGCCCGCCTAGGCGCTAGGCCCCCCTTGGGGCCTCGCCTAGGTCCCCCCTTGGCGCCTCGCCTAGGCGATACGCCCTCCTGGCACCTCAACTAGGCCCAAGATGGCAAAAAAATTCCTCCAAAAAATTATGCAGGGCCTAGATGGGGTCTAAGCAGAGAGTTTTTTTTATTTTAATAAATACCCAAACAAAATCTTGATATATTTATTTTTCTAATGATTTATCATATTCATAATACAGGTTATAGCATATCAAATCACAAGAATAAGTGAACAATATAAGTCAAAATGGATAATTTTATTATAGTTGTAATTTCTTGAACGTCTACCAACTTCAAATTATATAAATAATGATACATTTGTAATATTTAGTTTAATTCAATATAATTCTTAAATTTATGTTTAGTTTCTTAAGTTTTAATATTGAATTAAATTCTTGAAATTTTAAATTTTATTATTTAATAATAATCTTGTATATGAATAAAACTAATACGTTAAAAATATGTTTGAATTTTGAACAATTACATATTTGTGCTTGAATTTTGACATTAGCAATATGGATGAGTTTGAACTTTAACCAAAGGCCTTTATTATCTTTATTATAAATTGTTTTGCTTTATATTATTGTTTTGTTTCGATAAATGTAAAATAAAATATTAAAATTGGCTTAGAATAAAAAATCTCGCCTAAGCCCTCCGCCCTCCTAGCGCCTTTTAGAACATTGATATTTTGTATGCACATGGAGGTTGTTAGCATGTGTGAAGGATAAGAATGTAACGTAGGTTAGGAGTATTTACACTTTTTAGCATTTTAGTAGCTATATATATGTATGTAGTGGGAAGAGTAATCCCCAAGTTTTATATTATGCATTTTATGAATGAATTGAGTAGAGCTTTCAGCTACTCCACTTCTATCTCTTTGTATCTAACGAACACAGTGCATATTCATCGTGTTCTTTTCCTTATTCCTCCTTTATTCTCTCTAAATTCCCTCTTATATCTATATCTTTGTTTCTCTAATTTTCTGGTTAGGCCACAACTAAGGCCTGACAGTGTGTATTAACGAAGTCAAAGGAAGATGGGGTAGTTTGTTTTGGTGTAAACACAAAAAGTGAATCCTTGTAACTTTCCTATTTTACCCTTTAAATTTATTAAATATAAAAAAGGGGACTTGAGTTATCTACAGATTGGTCACTTGCTCATTTTTTTCACCTTCTTTCTCCCATCTTTTAGGACCAATTATCACTTTTCACACACACACACACACACACACTCACTCACACACACACACACACACACACACGTAGGTGTGTGCCACATAAACTGGTATACACAAGGCTCCTAAAAATTTATTTTGGAGAAAGGTGTTTTTGGTTCACAAGCTTCACAAAATATCATATTTGCAATAATCATCTCTCAATCCGTGAATCGTCATTGAACAACAAAACTGCTGAATGAATCCATGAATTCAAAATATTCTAATGATAAAGTCCAATCATTAACAGATTCCATTAATAACTACTAGAATCATAATAAATGGTCCTTTTCACCACAAAAGAATTAGCATATTCAACCAACAAAATACAAAATCAAACAAATAATAAGCACACTTTATATCACGTGCTTTCGCGCTGGCCAAATCAGTTCTCTGACCAATAAATCCCTTCCAAAGAAATCGCACCAGATACTCCACCAAGCAACTCCAAACCTCATTGCCCCTGTCTTCTTCTCCCTTCTGCAATTTGCCCCTTCGATCTCATGATCACAAATGGAAACAAGTTCCCGTTTGCTTGAGACACTTTCAAGCTCGTTAACAAATATGGTCTTTGTTATCAAATATTTGCAACAACAAAAAATAGTAATCCAACAATGAGCATATAATCCAAACAAGTAAATGACATGATTTTGCTAGGGCTTATAAGGATTGTTGCTTGAGGTGTCAGAATGAGAAATATGGAAGAGGGTTTCCAGCAGTGGTAATTAATTTAATTCTGCTTTTGGACTTTGAAAAGAAAGTATTGGAGTGCAGTATTTTTCTCACACGAGTTTGATGGAGGTGACAAAAGGAGAATTCTTTGACTTATTGAGTGACAAGACACCACTTTCACCATTGGTCAGGGTGAAATGAGAATGCTGAGAAGAACGGTGTCGGGGGCGATATGAATGCAAGACAAAGAAGAGTTTTGTTGAAATATCTTGTGAAAGTACTAATTTGAAAATTGATTTGATAGGGAAAATAAGGGGACTTGTGTTAATGGCAAAGGCGAGGATATGAAAACAGAGGAAATGCAGCCGAATGATCACTATGTGGGAATCCAGAGATGAAGAGGGTGGAAAAATCAGTGCTAAAATTGTGGAGAAATTCATGGGGAAAGGGACCAAAATTAGGGAAATTAAGAACGCTGCTCGTAGATGGTGTTGCAGGGAAGTGGAAGTGGTGGTTTAAGGAAGAGAAAGTAGTGAGGTGAAGGTGGTTTGGATAATAAGTAAAGTAAGTGTGAGATAATTATGTTCTCATCTGATGTGGGGTAAAAAGAACTGGGGGTTCTTTGCTACTTGTTTTATTTTAGTGGATTAAATATATTAATTCATTTTATTTGGAAATAAACGTGTGTAAAAAGATGTCTTTGGGATGGATCAGGGGGTGGATTAAGAAATAATCGAGATTTCCCTTTGGGGTTGGATTGTTGAAATCAACTTCTAGGGGATGGAAAGAGTTTGTGAGGTGTACCTCTTTTGTCATTGAGGATGGTCATCGGATTAACTTTTGGAGGAATGTGTGGTGAGGACCAAGACTCTGGAGTCTGGGGAGACCTTCCCAAACTTATTCTCCTTAGCAGTTCCGGAAGAAATGGTTGTTGATTATGTATCAACTGGCACCAGGCTGGTGTCTCAGTAACCAACTTTTGTAAGAAATTTTAAAGATTGGGAGCTGCACGAGGTGGGGAAGCATTTAATGGTTTTGGAGGAGCACTTATTTGATCGTGTGGATTCCTTGCGTTGGGAGGAGGCTCATCGTAGTGGGAGCTTTTCTGTTAAGTCCTTATATAGTAGGAATCTTTGTGGGTGGGGTACTTCTTGGCGGAGTATTTAGCAAGTCGGGTGGCTTATTTCATATGGACAGCAGAACATGGAAGCATCTTGACTCAAGATCGTCTGTTGAGGAGAGGTAACTATCTAGTGAATTGATGTTACGTGTAGGAAGAACAGGGAGTCAGATGATTATTAGCTTCTTTAATGCGCGTTTGTCAACTGATTGTCGGCTTTGGTGTTTTCCTTGTGGGAAGTTGACATAGGTGATGCCTGGCTCGGTGATTGATTTATTGGGAGCTTGGAAGGGGGTTAAGAGTTTCCGAGAGGAGCGGTGTTAATGGGGTATGGTCCCTCTTTGGTGGGTGCTTCGAAAGGAGCAAAATGGTAGATATTTTGAGGAAAAGTAAAGGTAAACTTTACACATTAAATCCTGATTCTGGAGCTTTTTGAGTGTTTTTTTAAGAATTGAGGGCTTCCCTGGATCGTCTATATCTTTTGGTGATTTCTTGTCCGAGTTTAGCCGTAAGACATGATGTACTATTTGTGTCTGGGTGACATTGGTTTAAACATGCATTTTTGTAGCTCTGTTACAGATTGGCGGCACCTGCTGTGCTAATGAGTGGATTTTATACCTATGAATTGCAGTGTTCTAAAAATTCCCGCCTAGGCGCCGGCCCCTGCCGCCCCGCCTAAGCCCAAGGTGGCAAAAAAATCCCTCCAGAAGATTAGGGAGGAGTCTAAGCGGAGAAGTTTTTTTTTATTTTAATAACTACCCAAACCAGATCTTGATATATTTATTTTTTAATGATTTATCATATTTAGAATGCAGGTTGTAGTATATCAAATTTCAACAAGAAGTGAACAATATCAAGTCAAAATGAATAATTTTATTATAGTTATAATTTTTTAAACTTGTACCAACTTCAAATTATATAAATGATGATACATTTGTAATATTTAGTTTAATTCAATATAATTCTTAAATTTATGTTTAGTTTCTTAAGTTTTAATATTGAATTGAATTCTTCAAATTTTAAATTTTATTATTTAATAGCTATCTTGTTTATGATTAAAACTAATACGTTAAATATATGTTTGAACTTTCATGTTTGTGTTTGAACTTTGATATTGGCAATATGGATGTGTTTGAATTTTAAGCAAAAATCTTTATTATCTTTATTATAGATTGTTTTACTTTATATTATTGTTTTGTTTCTATAAATGTAAGATAAAATATTAAAATTGGCTTAGAATAAAAAACCACGCCCAAGTCCCGCCTAGGCCCCTAGGCGCTAGGCCACCCCCGGCCGCCCACCCGCCTGCTGCCTAACGTCTTTTAGAACATTAATGAATTGGATATCTTTAGTTTGATAAATTGTGAGTTTTTGAGTATTTTCCGTTCCTTTTTATGTGATTAATTGATCTTGTGTAGGAAAAGGAAAAATAGAGCAAATATATGAAAAATAAAACTACTTGGTTAAAGTTCTGTAAAAGTGGAGCTAAACGGTTCGACTTAGGCACGACGAAGCAAGGCACAACATTGGCATGAAGACACAAGGAAAGACCATTCGGACATCTTTTGGAGTAAAAGATATAAGCAAACGCAATAAGGAAGATGAAATGGATCAAAGCTTGGAGTTACCATTTTGAATTTTTTCAACTTGCCATTTGAAGTGCAATTTCGACCTTAATCGAACTAGTAATTCTCAATTCTCGAAGAATAAAAATTGTATATCTACTTCTTAGCTTTCTGGACCATCTTGAATCGTCTCTGTTGGGCCATAATACTTTTCATACTGGGCCAGGCCGAATGGGCTTGTCCTTTGGACTATGTCACTTTTGTCATATTGGGTCAAATAACTTGGGCCTCGTTACTTGGTTATAATATTGGGCTTAGTCATTGGATTGGTCCATTATGTAAGTAGTCACTTATCCTATCTTTGACCGGTAATCATCACAAAAGGTAATAGTTGACTGTTATGTCTGCCACCTTTCTGCATGGCATTAATGAGGATGGGACTCCGATTGCCGGCGGGAGGTAACAGTGGTAGCAGGTAGAGAAATAAGCTACACGCTTTCGGCTGAGATGACCGGGGGTGAGAGGAGGTGTCAGGAGATAGTGGGTGGCACAGTAAACCGGGTCTAGGGAACGTATGGGGCAAGGATCACAAAAAAGAGGAGGTTACAAAACACAACACATTATTATTATTATTCACACATGTTGGGCCATAATACTTTTCATATTGGGCCAGGCCGAATGGGCTTGTCCTTTGAACTATGTCACTTTTGTCATATTGGGTCAAACAACTTGGGCCTCGTTACTTGGTTATAATATTGGGCTTAGTCATTGGATTGGTCCATTGTGTAAGTTGTCACTTATCCTATCTTTGACCGGTAATCATCACAAAAGGTAGTAGTTGACTGTTATGTCTGCCACCTTTCTGCATGGCATTAATGAGGATGGGACTCCGATTGCCGGCGGAAGGTAACAGTGGTAGCAGGTAGAGAAATAAGCTACACGCTTTCGGCTGAGATGACCGGGAGTGAGAGGAGGTGTCAGGAGATAGTGGGTGGCACAGTAAACCGGGTTTAGGGAACGTACGAGGCAAGGATCACAAAAAGGAAGAGGTAACAAAACACAACACATTATTATTATTATTCACACACACTCAGACACTGGTCAATATTTTCCTCCATTGTTAACCTTGTGATCGCCTGTACTGACTCTCACGCCGGAGCTATCCCCTGACGGTCAGGCCGTCAAGCTTTTGGTGTTGACTTGTTGAACTGTGCAGGATCATAGCGTCTTACGTGATTGGGACGTGGGAAAAGATCCTGACGTTAACATTAGCGCTAGAAGGAGGGGTGAGTTCTAGTGTCCTGAGTATTTTTCAACCACAAACTGTGTTCGTTCTACGTCGGTGTTCATAGGGAAGAGTAGAACACCTACGCCGGAGGGGCAACCGATGGCTGCCAGTGAATCAATACCGCGAGTATCTGTCAAAGACTGTTTGGGACCTGCACTAAGTGTTCATGTCAGCACGGCGTCCAAACGATCGCATGGAGATTCTCGTCCGAGAGATGTGAGCAAAGCCAAGAGACAGCTAATTTTTACAGCAGAGAAAGGGCCCGGTCATGGCCGGAAACGAGTAGAAGGCACCTCGCCTAGAACTCAATACCGGGACGACCAAGACGAAAAGGCTGCCCGCTTGGCTAAGATGGCAGATGAAGCTGATAAGGCCATGGAGGCGCTTGTGAAGCAACGACGGGATATAGCTGAGCAGATATCTCGAATGGCAGAGTTGAGGGACGAAGCTTCCAGCTATGTCCAATCTGAAGAACGGGGGCATCGGAGTGGGAAAGAGTCTGTTCATTCCGGGCGTGAGTCTCAGGATCGACCTCGGAAAAGAAGAAGGTCCAGAAGCCCTACTCCTCAAAGATCGAAGAGGGCACATCACCCTGTCGGTTCTAAGGAGCAGGGTCGAAGCGAACGAAGAGATCGATCCAGGGATCGTACTTCGGAGAATACTAAGAAGGCGCTCGTTGTTGCGCATTCCCATCACGGCAGCCGGGTATTGAGACGAAACAGATCTAGGGGCCGTACACCCGAAAGTCCACCGAGGGCATTCCGCTCTGTGGACCATCATCGTCATAAAAACCCCTCGAAAGTTGGGGGTTCTATTGTAAGGAACCGGTCCACTCAGAAGAGGGAGGGGTCACCGGAAAAAGAAGCGTCGTCCCAACCCGAGGGCGTGGAGTATCTGGTAAAAGAGGTGAAGGAACTTCGGAGGCAGTTTGCCGAGTTACAGAAAGTGAAAGACACTTCGGGAAAGAAGGCATCCCCTTTTTCCGCGGAGATTCTGAAAGAAAAAGCTGACCCCACCAAGAAGTTGCCTCACATTGAAAGTTATGACGGATCGGGGGATCCCTATGACCATAGTCAGGCGTTCGACCGACTGATGGATTATTACGACTTCAGCGATGCTGGTAAGTGTCATACTTTTGTCACGACACTCCGAAAGGATGCCAGGCAATGGATGGGGACTTTGCCTTCGGATTCGATTTCATCCTGGGCGGATATGTGTAATAAGTTTCACGCCCGCTTCGGGAGTAACAGAAGAAGAGGGAAACCAACTGGCTCGCTGGCTCAGGTTCGGCAGTACTCGAACGAGTCTTTGGGCCAATATGTAAAGCGATTCCGTGAAGCAGTCGGCCAAGTGACAGACCTGAACGATCTACAAGCCGTGGGACTGTTTCAGAATGGGTTAGATCTGGTCAAATCGGAAAAGTTGGTGAAGAAGCTAATGTTTCACCACCCGAAGAGTCTCGCAGAGGCCTTCGACAAAGCAGAAGGTTATATCGTGGTAGAGGAAGCCATGAATAGCCTCAAGCGTCCCTCTTCAGATCGGCTTAAGGAGACAGATCGGGACAGAGCAGAGGGGACCAGAGTAGGAATGAAGGAGATAAAGGCCGTCGTGACGGCAGGCCAAAAAAATACAACAATAATTGGAGACAGGGTGAAGAACGCTCGTCCGCTCCCGCTCAGAGGGTAAACAGGACGTATACTGCACTCAATGCTGACAGGGCTGTTATCTTGGAGCAGATTAAGAATCAACCTATTTTCGAGCCACCTCGAGATAACATTAAGCCCGGGAAAGGGAAATCTCGTAAGTATTGTGACTATCATCAAGCCTCGGGTCACGATACGAACGACTGTGCTAGTTTGAAGGATTTTATTGAGAAAAAGGTGCAGGACGGGGCTTTAGTTCATTATGTGGCCGCCCGAACGAACCAGCAGCAAAATAGAGGACCAGTTCAGGCAGCCCAACCAGTTCAGCAAGTGTTCCCCGCTCCTGAACCGCCCGCAAGGCAAGTGATAGATGTCATCACTGGGGGAACTTCGGGCAAGCTTGTTGGGAAGAAGCGCCGAAGTTATCTGGATTCGGTCATGTCAGTGGCGGGTATCCTCCCGAAGACTGACAGACCCTTCCCGAGTACGGTAATTTCCTTTACAGATGAGGATTACCCTTCGAAAACCATCGAACCGCATGAGGGATCATTGGTCGTGACGGCACAAGTGGGTTCGGTGGACATGAAACGTATGATCATCGACAACGGGTCTTCTGTAGATATCTTATATGCCCATGCATATCAGAGGATGCATCTTGATGGACAGAAGATGGAGATCGGGCAGGAGGCCCCTTTATATGGCTTCAGCAACGATCCGGTCAAAGTGACTGGAACCATTGAACTGCCGGTTATCTTCGGAACGGCCCCCCAACAGGTAGAAATTATTTGCAAATTTTATGTTGTGCATGTAGATTCCGCTTATAATGCTATTTTGGGGAGGCTCACTTTAACTGCTTTACAAACTGTAACCTCAATCCCTCATTTCAAAATCAAATTTCCTACGGCTTATGGGGTTGGGGAGGTAAAAGGAGATCTAGATCTGGCCAGAAGATGTTATAGAAATGTTGTGATCACTTCGGGAGTAGGGGTGTCGAAGCAAAAACAGACCATGGCAATAGAGATCGAACCCTTCACGGAAAGCAGCTCAGAACCGTTGGTCATGCCAACCGAAGAAACAGAAGAGATACAGCTCATCCCGGGCAAGGCTAACAAAACGGTGAAAATAGGTTCGGGTCTACCAGAACCTCTCAGGACGAACCTCATTGAACTCCTGCAGTGTTATGTTGACATCTTCGCCTGGGAACCTCAAGATATGCCGGGAGTAAGCAGGGATGTTGCAGAGCATCGGTTAGAAGTGGACCCGTCGAAGAAGTCAGTTCGACAAAAGAGGAGGATCTTTGCGCCCGTGCGCCAAAGAATCATCGATGAAGAAATTGCGAAACTGCTAGCTGCTGACTTCATCTTTGAGATCTACTATCCGCAGTGGATGGCAAACGTGGTGCTGGTCCAGAAGCAGAATGGGAAATGGCGAGTTTGCATCGACTACACGGATCTGAATAAAGTTTGTCCAAAGGATTTCTACCCGTTACCCCACATTGACCAGCTCATCGATCCAACTTCGGGGTATGCCTTGTTGAGCTTCATGGATGCATTCTCTGGCTATCATCAAATCAACATGTGTAAAGAGGATATACCGAAGACGGCGTTCATTACGCATCGTTCGGTATATGCCTATAAGAAAATGACCTTCGGCCTCATCAACGCCGGGGCCACTTACCAGAGGATGATGAACTATGTCTTCATGCGTCAGTTAGGCAAGAATATGGAAGTATATGTAGATGACATGATTGTTAAGAGCATGTCGGTGCACAAACATCTGGATGACCTGAAGGAATGCTTTCAGACGGTCCGTCATCACAAACTGAGACTGAATCCTGCCAAGTGCACCTTCGGATTAGGGGCTGGCAAATTTCTGGGTTATCTGGTCAGCCAGAGGGGAATTGAAGCCAATCCAGAGAAGATTCAAGCGATCCTGAACATGAAGACTCCTCAGTCATTTAAAGACGTTCAGCGTCTGACTGGAAGGATTGCAGCTTTGAGGAGGTTTATGTCCAAATCGACAGAAAGGTATTTGCCGTTTTTTGACACGTTGAAAGGGCCGAAGAATGCCAAAACATTCCAATGGACTTCGGAATGCGAAGACGCCTTTCAGAGCATCAAGTCCTACTTATCTTCGGCGCCTTTGTTGGTGAAGCCCGCTCCTGCTGAGCCTTTGTATTTGTACTTAGCAGCTAGTTCGTTGGCAGTAGGAGCAGTTTTGGTGCGAGAAATTGGGGGTAAGCAGCACCCGGTTTATTATGTAAGTCATGTCCTTCGGGATGCCGAAACAAGGTACCCAAATATTGAAAAGTTTGCTTTTGCTTTAATAACTGCTAGTTGAAAGCTTAGGCAGTACTTCCAGGGTAGGTTGGTAATAGGCTACACAGATCAGCCTTTGAAGAAAATTATAGGCAAACCTGAGGTATCGGGGAGATTAGCTGCATGAACGATGGAGTTATCTCAGTTCTTCGTTGAATATCATCCCCGAACTGCCATCAAGGGGCAGGCCTTGGCAGATTTTGTGGTCGAGTGTTCGTTTTCTGAAGCTGATGAAGTTGTGGCAGAAGCTGAAGGGTCTGACAGCATAGTCGCGGTTCTTCAACAGAAGCAGAGTTCGTGGACACTGTATGCAGATGGGTCCTCTACCACGGACGTCAGCGGAGCAGGGATTATTCTGACCAGTCCGGAGGGATTCAAGGTACAACAGGCCATCAAATTTCAGTTTAAAGCGACGAACAATGAAGCAGAGTACGAGGCAGTGTTGGCGGGATTGCGACTAGCTAAGAGTCTCGATGTGCAAAGAATAGTTATCTTCAGCGACTCTCAGTTAGTCGTTAAACAAGTCTCCGGGGAATACGAAGCCCAAGGTCATCGAATGATCAAGTATTTGGCGGAATTGAAAGAACGGCTTCAGTATTTCCAGTTCTACGAATTTCAAGGGGTCGAACGTGACAACAATTCCATTGTCGATGCACTCTCCAAATTAGCCACTACGGAGGTTAACGTTTTTGATGGGTCGGTTTACTTAGAAATTTTGTAACATCCTAGTGTTCATCATGAATCGGTAATGTGCGTTGATCGAACCAACTGTTGGTTGACTCCATATCTGGAGTATCTGGCAGATGGCGTTCTACCTTCGGATCAGATGCTGGCCAAGAAAATCAAGTACAAGAGTGCTAATTTCGTTCTGATAGATGGGGATCTGTTTCGAAGAGCCTTCTCGTCTCCACTGTTAAAGTGTTTGACTCCGTCCGAAGCTGATTATGCTATTCGAGAAGTTCACGAGGGCATCTGCGGCGACCATATGGCTGCTAAGTCATTAGCCTACAAAGTACTTCGTCAGGGATACTACTGGCCTACCATCTTCAAAGAAGCGACTGAATACGTCAAGAAGTGCGAGAAGTGTCAGCTCAACAGTCCGATTCCACATCAGCCACCAGAAGAGTTATACTCGATCTTATCTCCCATACCCTTTGCTATCTGGGGGGTTGATATACTAGGTCCGCTACCGAAAGCAAAAGGTCAGGTCAGCTTTGTTATAGTTGCCATCGACTACATGACCAAGTGGGTAAAAGCAAAACCGCTCAGGTTAATAACAGAACAGGAATGCTTAAAGTTCATCAAAGAGTCAGTAATATTTCGGTTCGGAATTCCAAAGGTGGTGATTTCAGACAATGGACGTCAGTTTGTAGGATCAAAATTCGAAACATTTTTGAAAGAACTGGGGGTCCAGCATAGAAAGACTTCGGTAGCTCATCCTCAGTCTAATGGACAAGTCGAAGTGACCAACAGAACGCTGCTGAATGGGATCAAGCGCAGATTGGACGAAGCTAAAGGAAGATGGCCAGAAGAGCTGCTCAGCGTGTTATGGGCCTATCGGACCACTCCGAGGACCACAACAGGGGATTCACCTTTCAGACTGGCCTATGGTACAGATGCCTTAGTCCTAGTTGAAATTGGATCTCCAAGTCTTCGAGTTGGCCAGTTCAGAAAAATATACAATGATGAAGGGCTGAGAGCCAATCTTGATCTACTTGAAGAAGTCAGAGAAACAGCTTTGGTCAAACTAGCAGCCTATCAGCGAAGAGTAGCCAAACATTAAAATAAAGGGGTAAAGCTTCGCAGGTTCGAAATAGGAGATTTCGTTCTCAGAGAAGTCGAAGCATCTACACCCCAGAATTTGGGAAAGCTGATGCCGAATTGGGAAGGGCCATATGAAAGTACCAAAGCCGGGGACTTATCGGTTGAGGGCTTTGGACGGATCAGAGATCAAGAATACTTGACATGCAGGCAGGCTTCGAAAGTATTTTCAGTAGCTACAATGTCAGTACACCAGAAGTCTGTAAACGGTTTTAAATCATCATCAATAAAAATTCCTTTCTTTTCAAGCAAGTCTTGTCTTCGTTGCTGTTAAAGTCATCAGAGTAAGGAGGTTCGGGTGGACTCGCTGACCATTCGATGGTAGCCTCATCGGCAAAAGGTCCTTATGAGCTTGTCAGGCCCTTCGTAGTAGGCATGTGTCATCCTTAAGACGTTGTCAGGCCCTGCGTGGTAGGCAATTGTCGATCCTTAGACCTTGTCAGGCCCTTCGTGGTAGGCAAGTGTCATCCTTATGAGTTCGTCAGGCCCTGCGTGATAGACGAACGTCATTGGTGTAAGGAGGTTCGAGTGAACTCGCTGACCATTCGATGATAGCCTCATCGGCAGGTGGTCCCTATGAGTTCGTCAGGTCCTGCGTGGTAGGCGAACGTCATTGGTGTAAGAAGGTTCGGGTGGACTCGCTGACCATTCGATGGTAGCCTCATCGGCAGGTGGTCCCTATGAGTTCGTCAGGCCCTGCGTGGTAGGCGAACGTCATTGGTGTAAGGTGGTTTAGGTGGACTCGCTAACCATTCGATGGTAGCCTCATCGGCAGGTGGTCCTTATGAGCTTGTCAGGCCCTTCGTGGTAGACAAGTGTCATCCCTAAGACGTTGTCAGGCCCTGCGTGGTAGGCAATTGTCGACCTTTAGAACTTTAGACCTTGTCAGGCCCTTCGTGGTAGGCAAGTGTCATCGTTTAGACTTCGTCAGGCCCTTCACGGCATCTACCTCACACTTTGGTAACGAATAAGTATTCCCTTACTTTATTACCTAAATTTTTCTAAGTGTTGAGTTCGGAAGGCCGCATTCTTTAACTTCATCTTGTCTGATATACGACTTGCCTAGTTGATTATTAACAGTTTAAAAGTCCACAAAGGAGCTTGTACATTTTTTAAGTTGAATCGATATTGAAGCATTGATAAACAGTAAATACACCGAAGTCATAAGGAATAATGCTGATATTTCATTTACAAAATACTGTTTACAAAACGATAGAAACTTTTACAGAAATCCTACAGCTAAGGGAAAAGAGAATCATCTTCAGGAATCAGCTTCGTCTTCCGAAGAGTCGAGAATGGTCGGATCAACCTTGGCAGTGACAAGTCTTGCCTTGTCTTTGCTTCGGCATTCGTCATATCCATCCGAGAACATTTGGACGATCTCCTCGTTCAACTCAGCTGATTTCCGGTATTCTTGTTGAACTTCTCTCCGAAGATCTCCGGTCAGAGGGGGACCCAAATCTTTCAGAGCACGAAGTTCTCGAAGCTCCTCTTCGAGTTTCGCCCGTTCCTTCAAATGTCTCAAATCCCTAGCTTCGAGTTCATGCACCTGCACCGCCGGGCTCTTATTGGTCTTCACCATCGTTTCGTTCTTACCCACAAGGACCTCGTTTCGACGAACCAGGTCTATGTTCGTATTAACGGTTATTTGGTGGGTGGTCTCGGCTGTCTCCAGTTTCTCTTTTAAGTTATTCACATCCTTCTGGAGGCCTTCGTTATTGAAGAGAGTGGTACCATGGGTCCTTCTCTCTCTATCCAGAGCCGACGCCAGAATAGCGTTCTCTCGCCTGGCTGCATCTTCTTCGGCTTCGGACTCTTTGTATCGGGGAAGAAGCCTCCCGAAGACAGCATTGGCCTACAGACATTCAAAGGTAGCCGGTAAATCACTAGAAGAAACAGATAATTCCCAAATATTTCAATTGAACAAACTAACCTTAGCCTGATGACTCATGCCCTCCTCGATCAAATCCCTAATCGAGCTGTTCCCAAACCGATGATCATCGGTCTCCCGAACAAAGGAGTCGAACAGCTGAAAGGGAAAGTTCGCGTTAAATTCCGGCCATACAGTGGGAGAAGAGGCGGCTTCTCGCCTGAAGGCGGAGGGGGAAGATCTTGTCGAAGAAGGCATAGATGGTTCGGGGGGCGGTGGTAGTTGATAATCGGAAGGTTGTTTCCTTTTACGAGACAGAAGTGCAGACTCGGTTGGGTTTTCGAGCTCGTCTTCGGAAACGTAGATCTCCACAGGAACGACGATCGAAGGATCAACTGCAGCAGGAGGAACCCGAAGCTCATCGGCGGATAAAGGAGTCACTTTGGTCTTCCTCTTTTTAGTACGAAGAGCTTGCATTCGCTCCTTAGCCGGCATGTCAATCAGGCTGGTGGTAGAAGTATGCCGAGATTCTGGAAGGACCGATCTTGGTTTCCGAACAGCCCTCTTCTTTTGTCGAGGTCGGCTAGGTTCCTCCGCAGTTTTTGATCCATGGAAGACTTCAGCGCCATGGGCTTCCGAAGCCGGAAGTTCTTCCTGTGAGATGTCGGTGGGGGATGATGATGATTTATCTGAAAGGAATTTATCTAATTCCCTTCGGTCGATCGATTTTGGTTTTATCAAAGACAGTTTATGGTCATATAACCATGCTTGCTTGCTCAGGAGTCCGAAGCTCCATTCCTTCAGGGGAATCTTCTCGAGAATGCTCGCCATTTCTTTCACACGCTCCTCTGGAATATCTCCGAAGTCTGCAGAAATCCACTCGGAAGTGGTCCATTCCGGGATAGACGGGATTTCAGGCCCCTTCACGAAGAACCATTCTCTGGGCCACCCCTTGTTGCTCGAAGAAGTATCCATCAAAGGTCGCTTCTCGAACTTGGCGTTGGGCTTGGGGACTGTTTGCTCAGCACTTTGAAGCCTCGTTCCCGAGACTTCCCAGCAGAGAAAAGAGTGAAAAAAGAATCAACTGTTGGGGGTATCCCCAACTCATAACAGAACGCTATGAAGGCCAGGATATGGATGTACGAATTCGGCACCAGTTGGGCGAATCCCACTCTGATAAATCCCAGGAGAGTAACAAGGAAGGAGTGAAGAGGGAATCTAACTCCCTTCTCTAGAACAGTTACCGGTACGGCAGTCCACCCATCCGGTCGTTGGTACATCCGTTCGTGCGGTTCCGGAGCCCTCACCAGATGGGTGTCCGGAATCTGATACCGACTTCTGATGGCACGCAGCTCGATCTCGGTAATGATAGAGGGGATATTGGCGTGAGGATATTGTTCTTCACTCTCAAAAAACTCTGAGAGGTTGGGTAGGGGGTTTGAAGGGTTCCCGGCAGGGCTAGCCGTGATTTGGGGGTTGGGGTTTGGAACCGACTCGGTAAGGTTGTGACTGGGAGGAGTGATGAAAATCGGAACAGCAAGAATAGGGGGTGGAGTTGTCAGAATCTTGGGCCGCCATTGCTACTAAGATCTTGCAGGAAAGAAAGAAGTCGGAGAGAAGGAGAAAACACTGTATATCAAATTCAAATTAAGCTGGTAAAGTCGTCAGAATTGGGGAAAATTGACTTTTATAGCGGTCTTTTCAAATTTTGCACGAGAGCCGAGGGCGACGCATTAATTAGAGGTAATGATGTGGGAGAGGAAGGGGTAACGTCCGATTTTGATTTTAATGGGTTATCCAAGGTGGGCCGGCGCTCGTTGGATCCCTTTTCACTATGGACTCACACTATTTACAATTTTCCACTAAACATCCTGTTTAATAAAAGACTGGGGGGCAATGTTGAGTCATAATACTTTTCATACTAGGCCAGGCCAAATGGGCTTGTCCTTTGGACTATGTCACTTTTGTCATGTTGGGTCAAATGAATTGGGCCCCGCTACTTGACTATAATATTGGGCTTAGTCATTGGATCGGCCCATTATGTAAGTAGTCACTTATCCTATCTTTGACCGGTAATCATCACAAAAGGTAGTAGTTGACTGTTATGTCTGCCACCTTTCTGCATGGCATTAATGAGGATGGAACTCCGATTGTCGGCGGGAGGTAACAGTGGTAACAGGTAGAGAAATAAGCTACACGCTTTCGGCTGAGATGATTGGGGGTGAGAGGAGGTGTCAGGAGATAGTGGATGGCACAGTAAACCGGGTCTAGGGAACGTATGGGGCAAGGATCACAAAAAGGAGGAGGTAACAAAACACAACACATTATTATTATTATTCACACACACTCAGACACTGGTCAATATTTTCCTCCATTGTTAACATTGTGATCGCCTGTACTGACTCTCACGCCGGAGCTATCCCCCAACGGTCAGGCCGTCAAGCTTTTGGTGTTGACTTGTTGAACTGTGCAGGATCATAGCGTCTTACGTGATTGGGACGTGGGAGAAGATCTTGGCGTTAACAGTCTCAATTAAAGTTCGTATGAAAAAGTTATGGTCGTTTTATCAAAAGATGTCGTAGCAAAAAATTGTCTAGTGCAACCGCTCCAGTTGCTAGTTCATTTTCTGTGCGGCATTGCCATAAACATAAACGAAAACGGCGCGGCAGCGCCAAGGTCGGGCCAGATCAAGCAGGGACGTGTTTTTACATGTTTTTTTATTCCAAATTGGATTGGGTTTCCTCCTAAGCTTGGGATTGGACTTGTAACCTATAAATACATGATGTGAGGCATAGAATTGAGGTTAATTAGAGACTTACAACCTAGAGAATAACATAATTTAGGAGTAGATTAGAATAGGAGTAGAATTAGAAGTAAGGAATAAAGTTTGATCTAAAGGAGGATTCAACGCGAAGGAGTAAGGAATAAGGATTAAAGACAGAGATTGGAGATTGAGCTTCATATACAGATTTTCTCTCTTCTCTCTCCTTTTTATTTTCGTAACCTTGGATATGATGGATTATCTTATTAATTTGATTTCTTTCTCAGTTATTAGCTAAGTTTTAATTGAGACTGCAATTGAACCCAGTGTGTAATTTTAATTAATTTGTTTCCTTGTTGATTATTGACTATAATTGAATTGTATATTATATCTTATGCTTAATTATTTAATTGCTTGGCCAGTAATTAGCATAGTAATCTATATGAAATTAAGGGATGAGAGTATAGATTTAGACACGGATATAATAACATGTGATTGTGTTTTCTGTATGTGATGGAATTCATAATTTGTGTATAGGATAGAGATATACCTATATGCCATATATAATCTTATGAGAACCTATGCTTGAAATTCTTTTTAATTGTAATTCACATAGAAGATATAGTGAATTAGTTATCTAGGGTGTTTTTTCTAATTCTATCTTTTGTTCATTTAGGAAGATTGGATCATAGATCATCGAGAGGTGTTTATGAATACCGATAAGTTCTTGATTAACAATTCGTTATAGTTAATATAATTTAACAGGAAGTGAAATGATTGAAACGAAACATTAGGGGAAGTTATAATCTTAAGTGTTTTTAATATGATCTTTGTTAAATCAATTGTTAAGTATCTTAAGTATTTTAAGTATTTTTAGTTTAAATCAATTTTTTAAATAAAATTAATTTGGTTAAGAGTTAGTACTTGGTAATTATTATTAAATAATTCTATGAAGGAACAATACTCTTCTTGCAATTATATTGTTAGTCGATCGCGAACACTTGCGTGTATTTACCTAGTATAAAATTAGGCAAACATGTGCTTATTTGATAATATTTAATTACTTACTAAAAAAAATCAAAAATACAAAAGTTGACTTAATAGGCGTCTGTTAGCAGGTATCCAAATCTGTCAATGGACTCGATAAGTGTGTACGCACACAAATATATATATATATATATATATATATATATATATATACACACGAGTAGGGACTCCATCAATAAGTTCTGTTGTTCAAGAACGAAATCAGAGATGTTGTGAAAGTTTAAGGACCAAATTATGCATTTAGCCACATATATTTGTTTGAGCATATCAAAACAAAGTAGGGTCAAACTGTATCAAATCATAAAACCAAATAAAATCATAACTCTAAATGAAATAATTTGTCCCCAATAAGCAGATATTAGCTTATATGTTTGATGTTTCCCATAAGATTAGTTCAAGTCAACAAATATACATACAAGATGTGACACTGCACCTTGGAACACCCATAGTTCCATACCTGATGGCCTAAACTACTACAACTACCCTAAAATCAAAGGAAAACTTCTCATATCCAATCAAAGAACAGCAATTTTGCATACCTGTTGACTAATCCGTGCATTGCCCCAAGAGCCCAAAGGTGTTTGAACAGTATCCAGAACCTGATTCTTGGTCTCAAATAATGGACTTGGCCCAATTTCTTTTCCACCACCAGATACGACAGGAACAGAGCCTGTTTGGAGGGACCTATTAAGAAACATATAACTATTGTTATATCGACACATATTTTTCTGGCAATTCAGTTTCTATCAGTGAGTACATACTTGGTATGAGATTGTATATCAGCCTGAGAATCAGTATTCACAGCCGGAGTGCCAATTGGAGCCAATTGTTGAGAAGCCATAGGGGTAAACCCAGTGGATACTTCCTTGTTCACTATGCCTTGCCGCTCAGAGACAAGAAAACCCGTGCGAGTGTTGTTTGATGCTTCCCTACCCAATGATGCAGAAATTTTATTTAAGCTAGTTGAGACCATGGTACTTCGAGTGGAAGAACGAGGTTTCCGTGGTGGCTGGCATTAAACAAAACAAAGATAAAAGTTATCAACAGCACTTCAACAAAAAGCATAAAAACCAGGTCAAAATTAAAGTTGTTTGTTGTCAAACCTTTGTGACCCTAGACTTGGCCTTTATTTCTTTTTCCCTCTGTTCACGACGATCATTCAGCATTTGCCTTTTCGACCTCACCTCAATAAAGTCATCTTCATCACTTGGGGCTTCTATGCCAGATTGTTTAAAAACATGTACAATGCCAATTTGCGAGGGAGTATCAACATCCTCCTCAGAGATATTCCTTTTCATGTTTCCTTCCCTAGAGAGCGGGGTATCTCGACTCCTGGGTAATGCTTCTTTTGAAAGTCCATTTGAAACCTTGCTTTCAGAATCAATCTCCTGAGAACTAGTTGGATCTGAGCTCAAACATTCAGATTCAACTACCTGCTTCAATGGTTTAGAGGTCATGGTACCTTGCTTAAACCCACTTCTGGTAGAAATTTCAAAACATTTGCCATTTAAATTTGATTTATCATCCAACCCTGACTGGTTAGAAGGAACCAAGACGGATGACTGCCTAACTCGAAACTCAGTTCGTTGGATAGCACGGCGAGGTCTCCTCTGAAATCCACTGGAATCCAAGCGAGACGCCTCTGGAGCAAGGAAAGACGATCTTAAGCCATATGTTCTTACCGGATAGGGCAATTTTTTTGCCTTGTTACCAGATAAGGCTCCTTGACCTCTTGAGACATTGATATCATTTTCACGAGAATTAAACTGGGATGCTGCTGATGACCGCAACTGACCTTCGGGTCCTTTCTCAATTGATTGCCCCAAGTTCTTTACAACTGAATCAAGGTGCTCTTTATCTTCAGCTTGGAAAACTGATTTTAACACATTCTTGTTATCAACATCTTGTGGAACATCAGTTCCAGTCTTGTGTACTAGTGCACTGCTATCTGCACTTCCTCTCACAGAAAATGAATTCAACACCCTTGAGCCATTATCATCGGATAGATCCAATGCCCTTGAAACAACAGAAGGTTGATTATTTATCGAAAGGGAAGACGCATCATCTTTCATCAAATTATGCGTCTCTAGAACGAGTTGAATAGGCACAGAACCACCAGAGTTCTGATTCAAATTATAATGATGCTGCATGTTGGGCTGCACAAAAGACATAGACTGAGGGGGCATTGGCAAAATTCCCTGGGAAATTGGGGATGTATACCTGAGTTGACCAAACTGGAAGAGAGGAGGTTGTGATGGTTGTAAATGGGTAATGGATGGATCAACTGGGAGATGCAGATGGAGCGGCATCCGTATTGAACCAATTTGTATGGCTGGAACAGGAGATGGTATCAAAGAAGGACCAGTAAACAGACCAAACTGAAGTTTAACTGGTAAATCAGCTTGATTTGGAATAGAAGATACAGCAGACATGATAGGCGGACAAGAGGGACGAGATGCCATGTCAACTGAAGAAGGGACTGTGTGCAGTGAAGATAGTTCAGAACCACTAGAAGCATTAGTATTATTCAATAGATCAGCTTCAATTGAAGTAGGAGGAGCACTTATAGGCTGAAGTACCGACTCTTGGATAGTCTTTTCAGTTTCATCAATCCTATTTAATGCAATTTTGATGCTAGTTTGAGGGGAATCATCCACAGGCTTAAGGGTTTCTCGATCACCTAGTGTCCCATCAACAGATCCCTGCGCTTCTACAACACCAACAGAAAATTTGGGTATCTCAAGATTATTTCCTTCACCCTTTGGATATCTTTCAAACTCATCACTTGGTAGTCCAACTTCAACACCCTCATCAAAGCCTAAGACCAAGTTGTCCACCATGTGGGATGAGCCTTTCTCCTCCAGATGGATATTTTCAAATTCATGGGTCAGGTCAATATTTTCATCATCTACTTCATGAACTTCATCTTCTTCCTGATAACCATCTTCATCGTACTCTTCTTGTTCCTGCATCTCTTCATTTTTGTCAAGGGTCCATTCCTCATCCTCACCGACTGATATAGAACTTGATGCTGTCATTATGGTGTCTTCTGCAGATCTGTTCAGGATAATAGAATCATTCCCAGACACAGAAATATCCTTTTCTTCAGCTGAAGCAGGCATAGTTGGGGGATCTCTAGATTCATCCGACTCATCATAATACTCTGTCTGCAGAGCAGTATCACTTCTTGCAACATAATTACGGTGCGCATTATTTCCTAGGGAAGTCGAAGGACCAGGGTGTTCATTCTCGCCTCTGAAGGAAGCTTTGTGCATCGAAGCTATTGAAGGAGGGGGGAGGACACGAGGCTGTCTCATGGAATATCGCGACCTCCCATAAGAATAGAGCTCATCAGCCTCAGAATTAGGATACAGACGTTCTGGGTAAGGAGAATGAGGATTAACACGAGTATGGCCCTGCCCCCAAGCAGCATCACCATATCTTTCGGAAACATTCTCATGTGACTCACCAATTTCCCTGTTTCTATTGAAAGGATCTCCATCACCAGACGCAATCCACCTGTTCCCCAAATGAGATTCTTGCAGTGCTCCTTTGGAATAAGTACTAGAAGAGATGTATCCAGCTCCACCGTAGAATTCTTTCCTAGGGAATGCTCTCCCACCAACAGATGCATCTCGCCTGGGACTGTGCTGACCATTGTCGTGGTCCTGCATAGCAAAAGACAAGCTATTCCCATTCTCAAATACATCCCTCCTCCATGAATTAACAGCTTTTCCTCTTTCCAAGTAGCCAGAAGAAGATTCTCCCGAAGGAGGAAGCCTATAATTCGTTACAAATGGTCTGTTCAGAGCAGATGAATCAGACGATGCTGAAGTTGTTATTCTCTCTACCATTCTCTCGCTATCTTCCCAGTCATCCAAATCTGCTTCCCCGAACTCATCTTTTTCCTTCATACTAACGGACACTTTCTCATTTGCAACAGAGAAAGAGTTATCACCCTTTTCTTCTTCAGCCCGCCGCTGGGCAATCCTAGCCTCCAATTCCAGAAGTTTTTGTTTAGCAGCTATTTTCCTTCTCTCCTCCTCAATAAGAATCCTTCTCTTTTCCTCTTCTCTAGCTATTTTCTGCTCTTCAGCCCTTCTTATGACCTCCAACCGCTCCTGCTCTGCCCTCCAAGCAGCCTCTTGGGCTTCCTCTTCAAGCCTTCTCTGCCGTTCTTCATCTTCCCTTATCAGTCGTTGTCTCTCTTCTTCTTCTCTTCGAGCTTGCTCCAAAACTCTTTCTTGTTCTTCAATAATCTTTTGTCGCTCCATCTCTTGCATCTTCTGAACTCTCTCAAGCTCTGCCTCAAAAGATTCCCTAACAGGGTCATGGAAATCCGCTTGATTAACAGCTTCTTTTTTCCTCTTAATTACTCCCACGACAGAAAAGGGATCCCTTTCATCATAACCAGTAGAACCGAAATCTTTGAGAAGAGGATCTTCTAAATAAGGTCTATCACTCTTTAGCAAAGGAAGCTTCTCCCGACCAAAACTCTGAACTGGATCATTCACTGAAAGCCCTTTACCACCTTTAGAAAATGATGATTTGGAAATTGTTCTATTTTGTGAAGTGTCACCCTTGTATCTACTGGATTGTTCAGCCCTAAATCGGTCTCTTCGCGCAGACACCTGAATGCTAGATTCCACTATGTGATTCCAGTGCTGTCTCCCTTCCTGTCCTTGTGCCGTATCTCTCTTTCCAGTTGCAGATTCCCCATTTCCAGTAAATCCACCATCCCGAGTACCATCTCCAAAAGGTGGCGGGATATATTTATTTTCTCTTCCATTTTCTCTATTAGGGCCAGTTGGCTGACTGGTAGCATTTCTTTCATTTACAACTTCTTGCATGTTCAATCCATCTTTCTGGAGAGGGGAAGTTGTCCAATTGTTACCTTCCCGACTAGGTGTTCGTACATCTATATGATAAGGATCCACTTTAAGGACTTCACTGAAAGGACCCTTTCCAGCTTCATCGCCACGCAGACCCCATCTTTCAAATGTATTACTGTGTGGCTTTTGTGGCAAAATAATGGTCCTAGGCATGTCAAAATCTCTATCCCAATAAGCCTCAGTTTTAGTAAACCCATGACCTCTGCCCTTGTCTGCAAATCCATGACCTGTATCTCTCTCATCATCTGCCCAGTCAGATCTTGGATTCAAACGAACTAGCGGCAGTGGGTAATCCTCCTGCTTTCGGGCCTGATTGGCCATGTGAGAACCGCCAAACCTACGACCCTGGTCATTTGAATTGGTAGAATAGGTATATTGCCCCTGTGGACGCATGTGAACTGATGAATTCAGATGGTAATTATCTTTCTGCTCATTGGAAGACTCCTCATTCAGTCCCTGCTTCTGCTTTTGATGTGAATTGTCTCTTTGTTTCTGCACTGGCCCAGATGTGGTAGGTAAGGCAGCTTTTAAAGAAGGAAAATCCTCGCCCCTCAAGACCATAGCTTTCTCAGCTGGTGGTATATAAGACTGACCAGAAGCACTAACCGGTGCCAACCGGGCCGAAGGTGGCATATAACTGCTACTCCCCTTAATAACAACATCTGTAGCACGAACACTTTGATCCACACCATCATTACCTCTCCAGTCTTTCTCTTGCAAAGCAATAGCACCTGGTTTTGTCCAGCCAATACTAGACACATTCGGCCTCGACCCGCTTCCAGATCCGGTACCACCTGCAGACCCACTTCCTGGCCCAGACAAATCAAATTTCTCATGTTCTTTCCTCAACGACGGCAAATTCAAGGGGGGTGGAACAGATAGCTTCGGTGCAACCTTTTGTGAACTTCGAGGTCGCAACAGGACCACCATTCCATCACCTCCACCTCCTCCCCCATGACTGCCGCCGGGCCGGACACGACCTGCAGCAGCTTGTCCATAAGACCCATTATAATAGGGAGGATGATTATGCTGATAAGCAGTCTGTCCAAATGACTTATTCAAATTCACAGACACAAATTTGTTCCCAACACCGCCATGACTGGCCATCTCAGAACGGATTCAAAACCACAGCAAAGCATCAAAACCGCAAACCCCACTTTCCTCAATCCAAAAAAAAATAGATTTCTACCGACTTTTCCAGCAGATCTCCCAAGTAATGATCAAGAAAATCAAAACCCTAAAAACCCAGCTGGTACCTGATAACGAAAAAATTAACAAATACTAAATACCATAACGGATCACAAAAACTCGATAATTACAACTAGCAAATCTGTACAATACATTTGATATCAAATACTGGCGTTGATTTGAATTAAGCCATTAATCAAATTTTTCAGGTGGACCTATAGATTGAGCTGAAATGGAGGCGAGGTGTAGGATAGGGAGCTTACCTTCGATGGCGTGTGATAGAGACGGCAGTGTTTAACGTACGCCGCTGAGCGATGGAGAAATGCGATGACGTCACCTACTACCGCTCTGCGGAGGGGAGGGGAGGAGGGAGGAGGGAGAGGAAGAAATGGACTGAGGAATCACGAGTTGAGAAAATTTGGGAAATTTTTGTAACAATTTTGACTTTTTTATAATTGTAAATTTAAAATATTTTTAAATTTAAAAATATATATTTTTGTCTAAGTTTTAAAAAAAATAGTAATTAGTAGTTAGCTTTGTATTAATTTAAATTTTAAAATAGTTTTAATTTACTTTAATATATTAAAATAATTTCTCTATTTTATATAGAGCAGGTATAATTTGAGAAAAAAATTAAAAAAAACACCTTGCTATCCATTATGTCACGAATTAACATTATTCTTACTATTAAGTTTCTTAAAATATAAATAACTGCACTTATATTTATTAATATATCTCATTTTTTACCTATTTATTATGTTTTATTTATTTATTTTATTTTTCAAAAACAAAACATAAATTTTGAATTTACTCTGATTAGCTTGTGTTTTATTCTATTGTGGGCACGACATATTTATTTTAATTTATTTATTGTGTTATCATTATTTTGACCAATTTGTTTTAATAATAATTAGGCATGATAAAATATGGTTATGGGTTGGTTTTGGTTTTCAAAATATAGTTATGGTTCCATTCAAAACTAATACTATATTAACCATTTTTAATATGGGTTACGTGGGTTGGAACTATATGGTTATGGTTCAAATATAGGTCGACCCATATTTTAAATTTCAAATATACTATTATTATAATCTAATTAAATAAATTATTATTAGATATATTATTTAAACATAATCACTAAATATTACTTTTTTGGGGAGGGAGTGTGACACCCCCAAATCCCGGTACTTCATTACCTCAAGATTTTGTGTTCACGTAATCAAAACATTCATTTCTAACTACCCAATCATAATAGAATTGAATAATAAAAGAAAACATGGCCATACAAGATTAAACTTAAATAAAAAATCTCCCAGGTTATCCAACTTTTAACAACAATCATTCAAATGCGGAAAATTAAATAACTTCATTACAATCTTTAAATCAAATTCTGAAAGTAAACTATCAAAACTATTACAAGTCTTCAGTATTTATTCATCTTCCCTTTTTCCTTACTGGTGCTAGGTACGTCACCCGTTTCAACTTTAGCTGTAAAAATTTTACAGGCAAGAGTGAGCAAACAAGGCCCACTTGAAATAACAATAAGTAAATCTTTAAACTTTCACATCAATTGCCAATATTAGGCTCCATAGAACTGAACAATATATTATATTAACTTTCTGAAAATTATAACATTCACTAAGGGTCTAATGACCACGAATCATGTCCACAGTTATAAGTAATCTTTCAACTTTAACTTTAACAGTCATAAGACTATAAGGACGCCACGTACTTAGGGGGATCAACCCTTCGTACAATGTATTGTGCACAACTATTTCAACGCTAAGCATAAACCTCTATTAAAAGAGTTGTTCATCTCAGTATTCAGAATACAAGTCCGCACCAAAGTAAGTTTGGTTTGGATAAGCTTTCAAGGGAATTTGGAATTCAACGAACATCAACTAAGGAGTAGTTGAATAAAACCAATAACACTATACTATAGAATAATCGTAACTGACTAAGTATTTCGTTCTAAGTTCATGCTTTAGGGATAATCTAATAGCATAACTATTGAATAACACATCATACATCGCTTTGAATAACATTAAGCAAAGGTTACATCTTAGAATTTAATGTCAAGCATGCACAACAAATAATAGCTTGAACGATAAACTAAAGGTACTTGCATGCTAATATAACAAGTTTAGAGTTAAGAAAGCTTGCATAATCATAATAACTATCTCAACGAAAGTGCAGAGATGAGAAACTTGTATCATCATGAATAACTGGATACAATGAAGTTGCTTAATAGAAATACTTTACTCAATAAAGTATAGCATATGAATTTTTTTGCATAACGAAGCTTTAGAATTAGAAAACTTGCTTAAGTATAACATAACAGTGAAAAGCAACTTTGCTGAATAATAAAGTAGCAAAGGTTAGAGAACTTGTCTCGTGCGTAGGTTAAACAATTACTATTCACGTTCACCCCAAGTCCTACACATACCATATGAATTGACAATACACATTAGTTACACTAACATTACCTTTATGAGTCCCTTTATTACTCTTAGTATAGCTACTAACTAAGTTTAAGTTTAAACAACAACACATCTTTTCATGAACATTACTTTTTAGCTTTATTACAACTACTTAAGTGATCATGTCATTGCACCACATGTACATTAACAACTTGATACAACATCCTAATACATGTCCAACATGTTATCATTAAGTTATACTAATAACCAAAGGGTTGCACTTGCATTCGTGCATCCCGACGCCCTCCGATTGGCTCTAAATACACAACAGTCCTAAAAATGACCATTTTACCTACTGTTACAGACCTCAAATTAAAAAACTTAAAGCATGAAAGTTGTAGGTCTACTCGTCCTCTTTCCGAATCATCTTGAATTACCTCAATCGGAGTTCGTATGAAAAATTTATGACCGTTTTACTACAGGAGGTCAAAACTGCCCAACTCAAACACTTTTCCGGCGCTGGGGCGCGAGCTACAGCGCAGGGGCACGAGTTACTGGCCCATTTTGGCGCTGGGGCGCGAACCTTGGCGCCAGGGCGCGAAATTTGGCGCTGGGGCGTGAATTTTGACGTTGGGGCGCCGCAACTCACAGAACCAACCCAGAAAGACAGAGCAAAGCTACTGTCTAATTTATTTTTAACAGTCAATGACATCCAACAACATGTATAACTTCATGAAAATTACACATAAAAGTTATGAAGCATTTGTGTGCAAATTTTACACAACTAAACAATAATATCAGAGAACTAATTATTTGAAAACACTGTTTTCCTTTAAAACCAAACCTTTAAAAATCAAAACTCCATTGTTGATATCTAAAGTACAGTGAACGAAATTTTCACTGTTATCAACCAAATTTGATTCCTTTGAAATACAAGTATACCAACATCTAACAAATTAACATGCATAGTTCAATTAACATATACAAGGTTCAATTCGCGTATTAGTTCACAATTTTTATATAATCACATACCAATTTTGTTATTTTACAAAACATACTTTCAAACATGTTTTTTACTGTAAAACCAAGTTCCTCTTTCTTTAACACGTAATTAGCATACAGTCATGTGTATATATATATATAACAATAACGACTAAATGTAAACATGCTTCCCCAACCAATTTTTACAAACATAGTTTTACAGAGAGTTTTGTAAAACTCTTATGCACAGTCATATACCAGAAAACAGAGACTACCAAGTTCATAGAAAAATGGCTTAAAACATATCTACGTACATACGTTAAGGTTTTAGGAACTTACCTTTTTTTTTGTTGCTTTAGAAAACTTGTAAATCACTAAAGAAAATCTTGACAATCTATGAGCTTTCCTCTCTCTGTCTCTCTCTCAACTATCTCAGACAAACTCCAAATTTTGATTAGGCTTAAGCCAAAATAGCATATACGTAATATTAACTAAAAACCAACGCTTACTTTTAAAACGTATAAAACTGACGCCACACTTATTACCTTAATAATATATATCGGTTACCATATATATATATATATATATATATATATATATATATTATTTACTTAATAAATTAAATTCAAAAGAAATTCAAAAGCCATAAGGCTTTGTTTGGCAAACCATTTAAAAATAAAGGGTTAATATACTTACACCTTGTTTGGCAAAACTAAATTAAAATTACTTTAATTTATTTTAATAACTCTTTATAACATAGTTATATGTCACACTTTATTTAATAACAATTTATTAAATAAATTACTTAATCACATAATTCAATCCACATGACACATTAATTATTTAATCAAATAAATAATTAACTAAATAAACTCAATCACATTGAACAATTACTTATTCAATAATAAACACATCCAATAAATATTTATATAAATCAATAAATATTTATAACTTACATTTTAAAAATCTGGAATGTTACATCATTCCCCTCTTAAAAGGATTCTGTCCTCAGAATCACAACTCAAACAACACATTCGTTACATTCTTCCATACTTATAAAGATTCTATTCCCAGAATCGAAGACACAGATTAAACAAATAACTCAGGGTACTCTTTCATCATTTTCTCTTCGAGTTCCCACGTTGCTTCCTCAACATTGTGATTTCTCCATATCACCTTCACAGAAGGTATCACTTTATTCCTGAGCACTTGTTCTTTCCTGTCGACTATCTGGATAGGAACCTCTTCATAAGACAAATCTTTCTCGAACTGCAACGGTTCGTACTCGATTACGTGCTTGTAATCGGGTTTATATGGTCGTAACACCGAAATATAAAAAATATTATGAATGTTTTCTAACTCTGGAGGTAGAGCTACCTCATAAGCTACCTCTCCAACTTTTCGCAGCACTTCAAAGGGTCCAATAAACCTCGGGCTTAGTTTTTCCTTCTTACCGAAACGAATTTTCCCCTTCCAAGGAGAAACTTTTAGGAATACAAAAGTTCCTACGTCGAATGCATGATCTTGTCTGTGTTGATCAGCATACTTTTTCTGTCTGTCTTGTGCTGCTACTAATCTTGTCCTGATGAGTTTAACAACGTCAGTAGTTTGTTGCACCAATTCTGGTCCTAACAGTTGACGTTCACCAACTTCATCCCAGTATAGTGGAGTTCTTCACTTTCTGCCGTATAACGCTTCGTAAGGCGGCATGCCGATGCTCGCGTGATAACTATTATTGTAGGCAAATTCCACCAACGGTAATTGCTCTTCCCAACTTCCTTTGAAATCCATGACGCATGCTCTCAACATATCTTCCAATGTCTGGATCGTTCGTTCGCTTTGGCCATCTGTTTGCGGATGATATGCCGTACTCATTCGCAACTGTGTTCCCATACATTCTTGTAGTCTCTTCCAGAAGTTTGATGTGAACCTTGGATCTCTGTCTGACACAATTGACACTGGAACTCCATGTCTTGCAACGATCTCTTTAATATATAGTTTTGCCAGCTGATCAAGATTGAATCTAATCTTTATTGGCAAAAAGTGTGCAGATTTTGTCAATCTGTCTACTATTACCCAAATCGCATCGTATCCTTTCTGAGTAGTTGGAAGACTCACCACAAAATCTATCGTAATATGTTCCCACTTCCATTCCGGTATTTTCAACGGTTGAAGTAATCCGCTAGGTCTTTGATGTTCGGCTTTTACTCTTTGACATGTCAAATATTTAGCCACGCATTCTGCAACATCCCTTTTCATATTCGGCCACCAAAAATGTCGGCGTAAATCTTGATACATTTTCGTGCTTCCTGGATGAATCGAATATCTTGTGTTGTGTGCTTCGGTTAAGATTTTGTCTTTCAGTTCTAGCACTGCTAGAACCCAAATTCTTCCCTCGAACCGTAGTAATTCTTCGGTATCGACCTTGTATTTTACATCACTGCCTTCAACCAGATTCTCTTTGATTTTCCCACACTCTTCATCTTGTAGTTGAGCATCCTTCACTTTGTCCACTAAAGTTGAACCAGCTTCTATCTGAAATAGTTGTTCGTCGAATTCCTATGGAAATTTGATTTCCAGTTCTAACTTTGTCATTGCTGAAATGAGCTCCTCCTGAGTTGTTATCAGCATTAATTTCTCCCGATCTTTCCTACTTAAAGCATCCGCAACCACATTCGCTTTGCCCGGATGATAAAAGATCTCACAATCGTAATCCTTTATCAATTCCATCCATCTCCTCTGACGCATGTTCAGGTCCTTCTGATTGAAAATATACTTCAAACTTTTGTGGTCTGTGTAGATCTCACATTTCTCTCCATACAGATAATGTCTCCATATCTTCAGAGCAAATACAACTGCAGCCAATTCCAAATCATGAGTCGGATACCCTTTCTCATAATCCTTCAGTTGTCTTGATGCATACGCAATAACTTTGCCGTTCTGCATAAGAACACAACCCAACCCTTTGTGTGAGTCATCACTATACACCACAAAATTTCCTGTATTATCCGGCAGGGTTAACACAGGTGCCATACTTAGCTTCTTCTTCAAATCCTGGAAGCTCTCTTCACATTTCTCCGTCCACACGAATTTTACAGCTTTCCTTGTCAAATTTGTTAGCGGAGTGGCTATCTTAGAAAAATCTTGAATGAATCTTCTATAATAACCAGCCAGTCCCAAGAAACTCCTCACTTCTGACGGTGTTCTTGGTTGTTCCCAATTGATTACAGCTTTCACTTTTGATGGATCCACTGAAATCCCATTCTTGTCAATAACATGACCCAAAAATTGTACATGGTCGAGCCAAAATTCACACTTAGAGAATTTCGCGTACAACTTTTCCTTTCTTAATGTCTCCAATGTCAGACGTAAATGTTCCACGCGTTCTTCTTGAGTTTTGGAATACACCAAAATGTCGTCGATAAACACCACTACGAACTTATCTAAGAATGGTTTAAACACCCTGTTCATCAGATCCATGAACGCGGCAGGGGCATTTGTTAAACCAAAAGACATCACCAGAAACTCGTAATGTCCGTACCGAGTTCTGAATGCCGTTCTAGGTATATCCTCCTTTCTTATCTTCAATTGGTGATACCCACTTCTCAAATCTATTTTCGAGAAGTATTTAGCACCCTTCAACTGATCAAACAAGTCATCTATTCTAGGTAACGGATACCTATTCTTAATAGTGACCTTGTTTAACTCCCTATAATCAATGCAAAGACGCATTGATCCGTCCTTCTTCTTCACAAATAATACCGGCGCTCCCCACGGTGACACGCTTGGTTGAATATACTTCTTGTCCAGTAGTTCTTGCAGTTGCACCATGAGTTCCTTCATTTCTACCGGAGCCATTCTGTATGGGGCCTTCGATATAGGTGCTGTTCCCGGCGCTAAGTCGATCACGAACTTAATTTCTCGGTCAGGCGGAAGTCTTGGCAAATCCTCTGAAAACACGTCTTCGAATTCTCTCACTACCGGTATTTCTTCTAGTTTTACCCCCTTCTTCTGAGTATCGACTATGTAAGCTAAATAGCCCACAGAACCTTGACTCAACAATTTCTTGGCCTGCATAGTCGTCAGACATTTCATTTGTCTAGGCGACTTGCTACCATAAAATACTACCTTTGACGGAGTCATAAGGTTTACACACTTCTTTTGGCAGTCAATTATCGCTCCGTATTTGAACAACCAATCCATTCCCAAAATTACATCAAAATCCCCGAGTCTAATCGGAATCAAATCTACCAACAAGATATTCTCCTTAATGTTCACCCTACAGTTCTTGTATACGAATCTAACAGGGATTACTTCCTTATTCTCAATTTCTATATTCAAAGGAAAATTCAGTTCTTCTCTAGGCAATTCTAACCTCTTGGCAAATTCATAAGATATAAACGAGCAAGTAGCACCCAAATCAAATAATACATATACATTAATATTATTGATTGGGATAATACCTGACACCACATCTTTTGATTGCACAGCATCTTGCACAGTCATGTTAAAGGTTCTGGCTGTGGGTTTGTTTGATGCTGCAGGTCCTGTAATGGCCCATGTACTTCCATTGTTACCTCTATTGCTTCTGGTTGTCCCTCCCTCCTTCTTCTTAGGGCATTCACGAGCAAAATGATCTTTGGATCCGCACGTGAAGCACGCCTTCTTCTTCGGTTGAGTGCAATTTGGGGCGATGTGACCCTCCTGGCCACAATTGTAGCAAACTCTTTCCCCATCAAGTACGCACCCTTGTGAAATTTCCCGCATGTCGCACATGCTTCAAACTTTTTGTTTTGTTGGTTATCCTGATGGTTTCCAGCACCCATGTTCCCATTCCACTTTCTCTTCAAGCTGTTGTTGTTGTTGTTGTTGTTGTTTCCACTGCTACCACCTCCATTCTTAATCTCATTATCATTCTTTTTCTTCTTCTGTTCCAGATTGAACTTTGTCACTGCCTCACCTCCACCTTCAGCGAGTACTGCTTTCTCCATCACCGCTGTAAATGTCTTCAACTAGAACAGGGAAACCCTACTGTACAGCCAGGGCTTCAGTCTCTGTTCAAATCTCTTCGCCTTACGTTCGTCTGTGCTGACTTGATATGGCGCAAATCTTGCCAATTCGTTGAATTTCGCGGCATACTCAGATAACGTCATCGTTCCTTGTTTTAGTTCCAGAAACTGAACCTCTAACTGACTCTTAGAACTCTCTGGGAAGTAGGTCTCGAAGAATAACTCCTTAAACCTATCCCAAGTCATCACTCCTGGTCCTTCCCGGGTATTATTGGCCTGCCACCAATAACTAGCTTCTGCTTTCAACATGAATGTTGCAAAAGCAGTCTTCTGTTCATCCCCTACCCTAGCGACTTCAAATATCTTCTCAATCTCCATAATCCAGGTCTGTGCCTCGACCGAATTCATTGACCCACGAAATTCAGGTGGTCCGACCGCCTTAAACTCCTTAAACGTTGTGCCTTGGTTTTGAGGTTGATTCTGCAACGCTCCTGTTAGTAATGTCACTAGTTGTTGAACGAGATTATCCTCAACATCGTTATTGTTAGTTCTCGCATTGGTTCTCTGAGGGGGTGGTTCACGTCTGGGAGGCATTTTCTGTTAAAAAAAACATCTATTAGACTATTACCCAACTTTTTTAAGTATTTTCTAATTAACTTGTCCCTATAAAAAAAAATAACCACATAACACTTTTGAATAAAATAATAGCTTTTTATTTATTCATCATAACTTTGAAAAATATAACAATAATAGCATCACTGCCATTTACATTCCTTTCCTGAACTATAAAAGTTACAGGACAACATCATCATTCTCATATCCCATGGTTACTTAACACTCGGGATTTACACATTATTTAACACTTGTTACTTGCAAAACAGATAGATTTCCTACGATGATCTATTAAGATAATCAGTAGCCTTTTGACGCTCTTCTTCCATAACACGGAACATGGTTCGACGATCTAACACGTATGATGGCAGAGTCTCGAACTTAATTGGATAACCCATGACCCGATCTTGAGCTCGATTGATCACGGTATTGAATACTTTATCCATCTCTTCCATCTTCATCCTCTTTGCTTGTGCGTCCCTTACTGCTCTTCTAGTTCGTTGATAAGCTTCCTCGTATGCGTCTTCAGCTCTCGCCCTCTTGGTAGCTTCTTCATTCAGCTTTTTCTTCAGTTCCACGACCATCTCGATCAGTTGTTCCTTCTCTCCTTCAGTCTACATCAGCTTCTCTTCAGCATTAGTTAGACGTTCATCTCGATCCTGGATGTCGTCGTCCTTCTGTGTCATTGCAGTCTATTGTTCAGCTATTATCTCCTGCAACTCCTCAACTGTGTCCTGAAGTTCCACGTTACGGTTGTAGACCTCATCATACATACGAGCAGCCATCGAGGTTAGTGGAGTCTCCTCTTCCTCGTCCTCGTTATCTTCATCCTCCTGTGGCAACTCCACGGGATCCTCCTCATCCGTCTCCACATCATCATCCTCATCTTCAACCACCGTGACCAACGGGGCTGACTCCCGTGGCAGTAGTTGTTCCCAAACTACCTGAATATCGCGAGGCTCCTCCTCTATAGGCATTTGAGGTCCCTCCTCCCTAGCCTGACTAGATTCTCCGACATTAGTCATCCTGACAACAAAATTTTAAAGTTTTAGTTATTAATCATTCTACTCGACACTCGCGAGCACATAAGTTATAAACACATAAGCACATAAGTGTTTTATTACTTCTTCCTTGAAACTCGATAAGAGTTATCTCCACTATCTTTTCAAAGGTTACTTCCTAAGGCTTTTCCCCCCACCTAAGGTTCATAACCTAAAGTTTTGATACCAACCTGTGACACCCCCAAATCTCGGTACTTCATTATCTCAAGATTTGGTGTTCACGTAATCAAAACATTCATTTCTAACTACCCAATCATAATAGAATTGAATAATAAAAGAAAACCTGCCCATACAGGATTAAACTTAAATAAAAAATCTCCCAGGTTATCCAACCTTTAACAACAATCATTCAAATGCGGAAAATTAAATAACTTCATTACAATCTTTAAATCAAATTCTGAAAGTAAACTATCAAAACTATTACAAGTCTTCAGTATTTATTCATCTTCCCTTTTCCCTTACTGGTGCTAGGTACGTCACCCGTTTCAACTTTAGCTGTAAGAAATTTTACAGGCAAGAGTGAGCAAACAAGGCCCACTTGAAATAACAATAAGTAAATCTTTAAACTTTCACATTAATTGCCAATATTAGGCTCAATAGAACTGAACAATATATTTTATTAACTTTCTGAAAATTATAACATTCACTGAGGGTCTAATGACCACGAATCATGTCCACAATTATAAGTAATCTTTCAACTTTAACTTTAACAGTCATAAGACTATAAGGACTCCACGTACTTAGGGGGATCAACCCTTCGTACAATGTATTGTGCACAACCATTTCAACGCTAAGCGTAAACCTCTATTAAAAGAGTTGTTCATCTCAGTATTTAGAATACAAGTCCGCACCAAAGTAAGTTTGGTTTGGATAAGCTTTCAAGGGAATTTGGAATTCAACGAACATCAACTAAGGAGTAGTTGAATAAAATCAATAACACTATACTATAGAATAATCGTAACTGACTAAGTATTTTGTTCTAAGTTCATGCTTTAGGGATAATCTAATAGCATAACTATTGAATAACACATCATACCTTGCTTTGAATAACATTAAGCTAAGGTTACATCTTAGAATTTAATGTCAAGCATGCACAACAAATAATAGCTTGAACGATAAACTAAAGGTACTTGCATGCTAATATAATAAGTTTAGAGTTAAGAAAGCTTGCATAATCATAATAACTATCTCAACGAAAGTGCAGAGATGAGAAACTTGTATCATCATGAATAACTGGATACAATGAAGTTGTTTAATAGAAATACTTTACTCAATAAAGTATAGCATATGAATTTTTTTGCATAACGAAGCTTTAGAATTAGAAAACTTGCTTAAGTATAACATAACAGTGAAAAACAACTTTGCTGAATAATAAAGTAGCAAAGGTTAGGGAACTTGCCTCGTGCGTAGGTTAAACAATTACTATTCACGTTCACCCCAAGTCCTACACATACCATATGTATTGACAATACACATTAGTTACACTAACATTACCTTTATGAGTTCCTTTATTACTCTTAGTATAGCTACTAACTAAGTTTAAGTTTAAACAACAACACATCTTTTCATGAACATTACTTTTTAGCTTTATTACAACTACTTAAGTGATCATGTCATTGCACCACATGTACATTAACAACTTGATACAACATCCTAATACATGTCCAACATGTTATCATTAAGTTATACTAATACCCAAAGGGTTACACTTGCATTCGTGCATCCTGACGCCCTCCGATTGGCTCTAAATACACAACAGTCCTAAAAATTACCATTTTGACTACTGTTACAGACCTCAAATTAAAAAACTTAAAGCATGAAAGTTGTAGGTCTACTCGTCCTCTTTCCGAATCATCTTGAATTACCTCAATCGGAGTTCGTATGAAAATGTTATGACCGTTTTACTACAGGAGGTCAAAACTGCCCAACTCGGACACTTTTCCTGCGCCGGGGCGCGGAACAGTGGCGCTGGGGCGCGAGCTACTGGCCCATTTTGGCGCTGGGGCGCGAACCTTGGGGTCAGGGCGCGAAATTTGGCACTCGGGCGTGAATTTTGATGCTGGGGCGCTGCAACTCACAGAACCAACCCAGAAAGACAGAGCAAAGCTACTGTCTAATTTATTTTTAACAGTCAATGACATCCAACAACATGTATAACTTCATGAAAATTACACATAAAAGTTATGAAGCATTTGTGTGCAAATTTTACACAACTAAACAATAATATCAGAGAACTAATTATTTGAAAACACTGTTTTCCTTTAAAATCAAACCTTTAAAAATCAAAACTCCATTGTTGATATCTAAAGTACAGTGAACGAAATTTTCACTGTTATCAACCAAATTTGATTCCTTTGAAATACAAGTATACCAACATCTAACAAATTAACATGCATAGTTCAATTAACATATACAAGGTTCAATTCGCGTATTAGTTCACAATTTTTATATAATCACATACCAATTTTGTTATTTTGCAAAACATACGTTCAAACATGTTTTTAACTGTAAAACCAAGCTCCTCTTTCTTTAACACGTAATTAGCATACAGTCATGTATATGTATATATATATATATATATATATATATATATATATATATATATATATATATATATATAACAATAACAACTAAACGTACGCATGCTTCCCCAACCAATTTTTACAACCATAGTTTTACAGAGAGTTTTGTAAAACTCTTATGCACAGTCATATACCAGAAAATAGAAACTACCAAGTTCATAGAAAAATGGCTTAAAACATATCTACGTACATACGTTAAGGTTTTAGGAACCTACCTTTTTTTTTGTTGCTTTAGAAAACTTGTAAATCACTGAAGAAAATCTTGACAATCTCTGAGCTTTCCTCTCTCTGTCTCTCTCTCAACTATCTCAGACAAACTCCAAATTTTGATTATGCTTAAGCCAAAATAGCATATACGTAATATTAACTAAAAACCAACGCTTACTTTTAAAACGTATAAAACTGACGCCACACTTATTACCCTAATAATATATATCGGTTACCATATATATATATATATATATATATATATATATATATATATATATATATATATATTATTTTCTTAATAAATTAAATTCAAAAGAAATCCAAAAGCCATAAGGCTTTGTTTGGCAAATCATTTAAAAATAAAGGGTTAATATACTTACACCTTGTTTGGCAAAACTAAATTAAAATTACTTTAATTTATTTTAATAACTCTTTATAACATAGTTATATGTCACACTTTATTTAATAACAATTTATTAAATAAATTACTTAATCACATAATTCAATCCACATAACACATTAACTATTTTATCAAATAAATAATTAACTAAATAAACTCAATCACATTGAACAATTACTTATTCAATAACAAACACATCTAATAAATATTTATATAAATCAATATATATTTATAACTTACATTTTAAAAATCTGGAATGTTATAAGGAGTGAGGGTAGGGTGGGGTGGGGTGGGGTGGGGTATACATAATCGCTTAATAATTTTTTTTAGAGGGAGTGTTGGGTGGGTGGGAGGGTGGGTGGGGCGGGGTAGGGTGGGGGTGGGATTGGGGTTGGGGGTGGGGGTGGGGGTGGGGTGGGGGTAAGTGTAAGACCCCAACTTATTAATGAATAAAATCAAATTTTTTCTAATTATTATTGTGAATAATAAGGTGTTAATTTGATATAATATTTTGGTTATGGGTAAAATGTGTAAATTTTACAAAATAAACAAGTGGTTATAAAATATTCATTTTGTCGGGGAATATTCATTTGGTCGTGGAATATTATTTCTGTTGGGGAATATTCGTACGACGACGCAGCTATTTGTGGGCCCCATAACGGAAAACGGTTGGATGAAGATAACGACAAAAATTGAATTTTTATAAATAACGGCGTAGTTGTTACCGTTTACACTGTTGGAATACTCGGTGGTTAAAATACAGTAATACGCGTGGTTGCACAGTAGCATACGGATTGCACATTATTTTTGAATTATTGATTCTTACGAAGGAAGACACTACTCAATAATTGTTACAGTAATTACTGTTCAATATTTTATTAATTCAATAATTGCTGCATTGATATTTTATATTATTGTTGTTTCAATAATTGTCACTGCACAGTATTTTCTATTATCAGATCAATAATTCATATTATTCGAATAATATTATTAGATAGCATTATTGGCAATGTCTAGAAAATTCTGTCTAAAGAGAGGTTTGGTCACCTAATTGCGCGCTAGTAAGGAGAAATCCTTATTGAAAAGCCCCCTCTTTCCTGGGAACGACCTGATTGTCATAAATGTGATTCTGTAATATTAATTGTGAATAATTAATTATTGATTCATATGATAAGAAAATATTTATTTTATGTGAATATAAATGTTGGATATATTTTGTGGTTAAAAAATGAAAGAGTTAATGTTGAGATGTTTTATTAGTATTTTTGTCGGAATGGAGGTATTAAAAATCAATCAGGATTTTTGAGATATATTGCGGGGGTTATAATTTTTAATCCGACCGTTGGATCGTTGTGATTTTTGGATATGTTATATATATATATATAAGTTGAGTATATATCCACAAATTTTGAACCGTTAAAAATGAACGTATGATTTGTTATGAATTTTAAGAGATGACTGGTTCAGAAATTGTTGAAGTTTTAGAATTTATCATTTTGGTGGAAAATTCTAGAATTGGTGGACCCCACTTTTAGTTGGTGAAAATGTGCTGAGATTTTTTTTCAAATGTGGTGGGTGGGAATAGTAGCAGGTAAAGCTATCAGGTTGCAGGTTAAGTCTATTTCGGCGTGCTAATATTTTTCTATAAATAGAAGGCTAAGTTAGAATTGAAAATCATACCAGAAACAAGTTTTTTCTCTCTCTCTAGATTATTGAGTGTATTTTGTGAGTATTTAGATACTTTGTGAGTTTCTATTCATCAATGCAAGTTTCCTTCAGCCTTATACCGATATTCCGATCAGAAGTACTGATATTTTGAGGTAAGGGGTGTTATATTCTTCTTAAAATGATATTTTCTTTAATATCATTATACCGAAATGTTGGTATGAACTTTTTATCAAATTTAAAACTTTTTGTGTCGGGATTACTATTCACGTATACGTTACTATTCACGTATACGACACTATTCACGAATGCGACACTATTCACCGAAAAATGAAATTTTCTTCTTTTTGTCCAAGTTGTCTATTATGGTTACTATCTTTGATTGTATCCATGTTTTGATCTTTATTTTTGAATTCTGCTTCAAAATTGGTTATTATGGAGTATTATTGAACTTAGATAAACTGTAATACGAATCTCTAATATTTGTTCTTTTATTTCACTGGATTCGTTTTCTTTAAAATATTTTTCATCATCCTCAGTCCTAAATGATGATACTACTGAATATCTTTGGCCTGTAGTGCAAAGATGTATGATTACCTGATGAATATCTTTGGCCTGTAGTGCAAAGATGAATAGGTGTTGAGATGAACATGACCAACTGGTGATACAAATGAATATCTTTGGCTTGTAGTGCAAAGATGAATATTTGATTCAAGATGTATATTAATTGATGTTACAGGGATAAAATATTGATGATGGATTTTTAAATCTTAGAAGATAGTAGAATTCTTTCTCTACTTGATTCTTCTAATGGATTGCTGTTTCCGCTGCAGTTGTTGATCTAAAACTTGTTGTCTATTATATTTTATCAGATTTTCCCTGTTGAAGACTAACGATAATTTGTTGTATATTATCTTAGTCATAATATTTATTACTGGGCTAGTTGAGCTCACCTTTTTGTTCCATTTTCTTCTCAGGAGGAGATAGTATAACAGAAACTAGCCGGGGTATGGAGTGACGGTTTTAAAAAGTTGTTTAGCAGTCCTCACTATTTTTGTAAAATAGTGTATCAATAATAGTAATGAGGACTCCTTTTGAGTTTTTATATTCTCTATTTATATTCAAACTCACAGTATATGTGTTGTCGTATTTTTCACGACAATTATATTATTGAGGTTGTATTTATTTTTGTACCATATATTTGACGACTCAGAATGGGTGATGTTGGGGGCGTCACAGTAAGGGGTGTATACATAATCACATAATATTACTTTTTTGGGTTGGGGTGAGCGGAGTGGGGGGTAAGGGGTGTATACATAATCACATAATATTATTTTTTTTTTTGGTGGGAGGTGGATGGGGGGTAAGGGTGTATACATAATCACATAATATTATTTTTTGGGAGTGGATGGGGGTGGGTGGGTGGGGTGGAGTGGAGTGGGGTGGGGATAAGGGGTGTATACATAATCACATAATATTTTTTTTTTGTGAGGTGAGGGTGAGCGTGGGGTGGGGTGGGTGGATGGAATGGGTGGTTGAGCTTCTTAAATATGTAAATATGAGTGGAAATAATTTTTGATTTGGAATAAAATATGGGTCGAAAAATGGTTAACCGGTTGAACCTATATTACTTTTTTAAAATATGTTTCCAAAATTTACTCAACCCAAATAAATAAAAATAGTTAACCAACTCATTTGGTTCAAGTTAATATGGGTTGACCCGACAGTTAACCAACTATATTGTCAGGTCTAATAATAATAATAATAATGTTCTTATATTGATCAAAACATCACTATATTTGAGAGTATAGTATAGTTTAATATTAATTATTCGGCAATTTTTTTGTGGAAACATAAAACCGTGTTCTTTTATATTTATTAGTTATATAACATGTACACATTACATGTGTGAGAGGAGAAAAAAAATAATAAAAAAAAAAAAAACAAGACTTATATAGAGGAGAAGAGGTTATGAGAGGGTGAAAGAGTACAAATAGAAATGAGCAAGTAAAATATAAAGATAAAAAAAAGAAATTGTTAAATTCACAATAGAAAATATTATTTTCACAATAAAAGTGTCGCTATAGATCTTATAGCGCTATACATCTACAGCGACACTTTTGTTGTGAAAATAATAAAAAATATTGTGGATTTAACAATTTACTAAAAAAAATTGTTACACCTTTATCAAAAACAATTTTTGTTATTCCCTTACTAATATATATATATATATATATATATATATATATATATATATATATGATAAAAGTTTTAACTGTCTTTTTGCGCATATTAAGAAAGAGAATAAAATGAGAAAATTATTCATATTTAAATTTATATTTAATTGCGTAGTTTTCTCTACGTGACTAGTGATACTCCATAAATATGTATAGAGAATAGAAATATGATAATTAATATTAAGGGTATTATAGGCAAATTATTATGAAGAATAAATTATTTATAGTAAGTAGACATTTAACTTAGGGCTACCTAAATAGTAATAATGACTTTTATCCTAAAACAAAATGAGTAATATCAAGTATGTTATGTAGGAATCGAATCTAATGTCTAACCTTTAAAGAAATGGATCTCTTATAGGGTATAAAATAAATTATTTACCGAATTTAAAGCCACCACTGTAACAACTCGATATTTTCTATATAATTAAATAAGAAATTTTACGTATAATTTTTTTTTTATATTATAGATGAGGATTTGTACAAGATAAAGCGTATGTATTTATGTGATAAATAAAAATATATTTATTACATGAATAATTAAAAATAATTTTATTTCAGAATTATTGATTATTATAAAGTATATTCTTATAATAATTAATTTTATAGTAGAAATATTTGTATTAAATATTTCCCATGAAAATATAATTATATATTATTTAAATAATATATGTAATGATTATAGAATAATTATAATAATTATTTTATCTTATTATATGGAATTAGTTCAGATTTATTAAGTTAATTATTTTTCTAACTTAATTAATAATGTCATTTATGTAAGATAAATCAGATATGGAATCCAAACCATAATTTTAGATTTTAATCAAGGCATGAGAATAATAATATAATATTAATTATATTTTAATTTTTCAGTGCTATAAATATGTACTGTATATGTATGGACTGATTTAATTGGTTGGTCAATTATATTGCATGATGACCAAACCCTAACATTAATTTGTTTTATCTTATTTTTAAACTCAATTATGAGTACGAGACTGTTATATCAAGCTTCCTCAGGTACAAGTTCACCTCCAATCAGTTTCGCGTTCAACTTGAATCCACCCGGTTTGGCTCCTTTCTTTGATCAACGTTAGCCACCCAAGTGTTTGGCCTCTAGAGGTGATCCACCAAGAAAGAATAAAAATTCAAGAAGATGGGTGTTTGGCTAAACCCTAGTTTTTCTATCTCTCATAGAAAAGGAGCGTACTCTCCAACTTTTTGAAATTGCGTATCTTTGATATCTGATATAAGACTCCTCTTATAAAGATATCAGGTAACCCTATTTAATAAGGTATTATTTATTTAATTAAACTCTTTTAATTAAATGGGCTCCCTAATCTTATTAGGGATAATTAATTAAACTCCTTTAACTAATTTTCCCTCCTAATTCTATTAGGAATAAATGAGAGTACTTTTATTAATTAATTCCCAAACTCCTTTAGGAATTAAATAATAATAATAGTAATAATAATAATAAGACTCCTCTTACTAATTTATATTTAATATTTCGAAAATATTAAATAATAAATATTAAGCTATTTAATTTATTCTATCACCATAGATTAAATTAAATATACTTAACTTATTATTACGATTATGCCATTTGCTTCTTAAATAATTATTCTTCTTTTTATGGTGTGACCCTTTAGGTTCTCCATATTAAACCGGTTGTGAATAAATTAATTAGAACAATTCTAATCTTATTTAAATAAATAAATTAAAATATTAATTAATTTAAATAAATAATATTTATTCTACAATAAGGACAAGCCTCCCTAGCGATTAACGACTTTCCAGATAATATAGATTTCAACATTAATCATAAAAGAACCTTTGAGTAAATAGTTACCGTATAATTCAATCCTTCCACCATACAATGTTCCAATTAAATATAAGACATGAAATTACTGTCAAGTCTTATTTTATTTAATTATATGTATTTCGACTCTTAAATGCACAACACCAAATAATGCAAATTAGAAACTCCTTTCTAATTTCATTCTGCCTTGGCCAAGGACTACTGAGTTGTCATTTATCGAATCACACAGGACATTTCTCTTTTTTTACTAGAAGTGGTAGATTCTTTATTGATCATATATTATCTCCATGTACAACTTATTATACCCAAGCATACCCTTTGATATACCTAAGGGTCTTAAGGAATAAGTCAAAGTATAACTCATCATACATAAGATACTATGATGATCTCAAGTCTAAGGATCACTTGTACTACTATCACTACAGGAATTCCTATTGACAAGCAAGTAAAACTCCATTAGGTATTCCTTAGCGAGCCACGTTCAGTGAACTTATTCTCTAATAAGCACCTACATACTTGTTTTAGTGTCTCCACACAAATGATCATGAGATCAACCATCCTCATCCAATGAGCAAGCAACGTATGTACCAATCTATCCGGATTAACTAATCCCCAATTTAGTAATCCAACGATTGGGAACTATTTTAGTTTTAAGCTTTCTAAGAATTTAGATCTCATTAGAACGATCAGGTCTCGTACATTTCATTGCATACATGATAGTTACTCATGCGATCTCTTTTTACGAGTGTATGGGGACTATTAAGAGAGATACACTCCAGGGCTCATCAACATGAGACATCCCATGGAGTTTGCCATACTAAACGACTTTAGCATCAAATGAATATACGTTCCTTGGGTTAAGTTGAGCATCCTCTTGAATCTATCTATATAGATTTGTATCCCCAATTAAGATACTCTTCCCAAATCGTTCATGGAGTAATGTTTAAACAACTTTATCTTTACTGATTGTAGCATTAGTATGTCATTCTTTATCCATAGTATATCAACATATAATATTAGGAATGTCACAGCGCTCCCACTGACCCTTTTGTACACACTAGATTTATTCTTATTTTTGATAAAATCAAACCTATTTGATTGTCTCATCAAAACGAATGTTCCATATTTGAGAAGCTTGCTTCAATTCATTTCTCTGAGTGTCTACAACTTTTACCTTATCGTATGTAACTAGATCATCATCTTCTATGATGTCTACCTCATCATCATCATGTATGATGAATCCATACCTCCTAGGTATCTTTGGTGCTATTCCAGATTTACGATTCGGTTGTGGTACAACAGGTCTATCTACAGGTTCTTCTTATTTGACTTATAGTATTTTGTGGTTCTTGAACTCTTCAAGATCTATTATCCTCCCACTAGCCCCTTCAATGATAAACATCTTTATCTTAGAAGGCAGAGTGTTTGGCAATAAACACCTTTTGCTAAGTAGAATTATAGAACATATACCCTAAACTTACTATAGGATGTCCCACAAATCTGTACTTGTCAAATTTTGTCCCAAACTTATCCTTTTGAAACCTTTTCACATAAGCGAGACAACCCCTTATCTTAACATACTTAAGATTAGGAATCCTCCCTGTCCATGACTTTTATGGAGTCTTGGGGCCGAATTTTGAGGTTACCTTTTTCGTAGATATGCAGCCATTTCTAGGACATGACCCCAGAGGGATACTGGAATGTCGGTAAAATCATTATGGACCGCACCATGTCCAACAAGGTACGATTTTTTCTTTCAGATACATCAATCAATTATTGCGTATCAGGAGGCGTCCATTGTGAGAAAACCATTTGAGATGATCTAGAAACTTATTGCATAAGTATTTATTCCTTGATCTAATCAAAGAATTTTAATACTTTGCCAATCTGTTTCACTTCTGAATTCTTTGAACCTTTCAAATAATTCATACTTGTATTTCATAAAATAAAAATATTCAACTCTTTGAATGATCATCTCCTTTTCTTATACTAATTTGTTCAATATGCAAAATTATTTTCACGTAAGTAAAGTACACAAAATTCATTAAGTAATATTCCAGTTCTATACAAAACAATATTATTATAAATAGAACAATAATTGTTCTTAAATATAATACCAAAGATTTTATTGTCCAATAGTAAAATAGAAATAATATTTCTAACAAGAACTGGAATACAATAATAACTTATTGACTTAATAGATTTGCCCGTAGGCATTGCTAAACTATAAGTTTCTATGGCTAATGTGGCAATCTTTCCTTCATTTCCCACACATAGGATTACTTATATTTGTTTAGCTTTCTACTTCTATTTGGTCCCTTCATAAATCTATATTTATGATAACCAAAGTCGGTATCCAATACCCAAGTAGTTCCTTGACTTAAAGAAAAATTTATTTTAAATCATGAACAAATTTGTATTTGTAACCAAAACTTCACTAAGCTTCTTTGGTTAGCCTCTGCAAGATGCCTCTCGCAGTTTCTTTCCAGTGTCCAGGCTTATTGCAGTGGAAGCAAACTCCTTTGCTATCCGTATCAGTTTTGTTATTATTATCCTTTATTTTTGCCTTTCTATTTACCTTCTTTGAATCGTTCTTCTTTTCAGAAGATCCTTTGGCCCCTACCAGTAAGACATGGTCTTTCTTGTTTAAAAAATGACTCTCAACATTTTTCAACATGTTCAGCTAATCAACAAGGCTGATATCTTGTTTGTTCATATGAAAAAATAACAACAATTGTGAGAAGGAGTCCAAGAGTAACTGCAAGATCAAATCTTGGCTCAACTCTCCATCCATGAAAAAACCTTTTGTCCTAAATGTTCAATTAATTTGATCATGTTTAGGACATGTGTCTGTACTGTAGTGTCGTTGGTCATTCTAGATCGGAAGAGCTCCTTAGATATATGATATCTATTAGTCCTACTTTCCTCACCATCAACTACTTGACGTGCAGAGGTATAGTAGGAGCATCCATAGTTTCATGCTGACGCTGAAACTCGTTAGTCATGGATGCGAGCATGATGCATTGAGCTAACTGTGCATTATCTTGTCACTTTCTAAAAGTAGCAATATCTTCCTCAAAGGCATTGTCTGCAACCATTGCAGGGATAGGCGTATTAAGGACATATGACAGCTTTTCAGCCGTGAGAACTTTTCTCAATTTCATTAACCAATCCGTTTAATACGGCCCGGTTAAATAACATCTTAAATGCTTCGCAGTGATAGTAATTTTAGACACTGTAAAATTCTTTAAATGAATTTGTAATTAACAACATTTTAGCATACATTCTTTTATTAATTACCAAAATAATTAGGTCTTGTTTTAAATTGGTATCTCTCACCATTTTCATCCAACTATATTACCCTCACTTATATGGTTCGGCAAAATCTAACTAAAGATTTGCTAATGAGAATAAGGATCCCATTTCAAATGTATATAGCCTTGTGGTGACACAACAAACTATATATAAATAAATAGGTAGACAACTCTTGTCAATTACATCAACTATGCAACTCCTTGTATTTTGCCTCTTAGATTATTTTGATCAAGTGGTGGCATATCCGAAATAAAATTATCCAAGTTAAGTCCAACCTAGCACTCCATATATTCAAAAAAAAAATATTGTCCTTGTGGTGACACAACAAAACAACATTGTTCTATTTTCTTTATAAGCATCAAATGTGATAAAATTAATATCTCAAAGAATTAAGATAAGCCTTGTGGTGACACGACAAACTTATAATAATTAATTGATACTCTATTATTTTTTATCATGCTAGAAGGCGACGTTCGATATTCTAAATATCTTTAAACGCTTAGGACTTAATATAAAAAATTTGAGGGGTTTTCATGTTAATAATGTCTCATCTTGTTTAGCGCGCATGCACACACACACACACACACACATATATATAGTATAAGCATGCATATATAGAATACTATATTCTACCCGGATTGATTATGGACTTTTATTCTAGTTTGGTTCACTAGAGTCACCAAGTGAACCAAAAGGTCAAACCCTAGGTGTGCAAGAATTAAATTTAAATATAACTATTACATTTAAACTCGGGCTCCATTACAGATTGGTCTTCAAGCGCTCCTTACTCCTTGATATCCAATTCTTCAAAATTAATTCTAACTATTCCTATTACAAAACTATTTAAAATAAATAGAAACCTTGATCAACAGTCAAGGAGAAGTACATAGGAGGGAGATACAATTAACATTAAGAAAAAATTAGAGAAGACGAGGTACGCAGACTCCATTTAATAAAACACATACATTCATGCATCCAACTAAAATAAAATCTAATCACATTGGTCAATAGTCCATAATCAATCCCATTTATTATCATACACATTACCATATGCATCAATAAATAAATTCATCTCATGAATAATAAACATTCAATATATATATTGCTATCATTTAATGGACAAATTTAGTTAGTATAAAATCTAATTTTGAATCAAAATAAACTCTTTTATTTTAATCCAAATTTAAATCAAAATAAAACTATTTTATTTTAATTTATCCAATTTTGAATAAAATAAACTATTTTATTTTAATCAAAATCTTTAATCAAAATAAACTCCTTTATTTTAATTAATTATAGAATCCAATTCCATGTAAAAAAAAACTCATTTATTAAAGGAAACACGGATTCTCTTTCCTATTCACAAATAAACTCCTTTATTTTGAATAATATGAAATCTTATTTCATATCTAAATAAACTCCTTTATTTAAGGAAAGACTGATTTTTTTTCCTATTCACAAATAAACTCTTTTATTTTGAATAATATGAAATCTTATTTCATATATAAATAAACACTTTTATTTAAGGAAACATAGAATCCTATTTCAACTCCAATTAGTTATCATGGAATCCAATTCTAACTCTAATTAGTCAGCATGAAATCTAATTTTAAAATTAAAATAAACCTTTTATTTTAATTATAAAATAATTAAGTTTAATATATATATATATATATATACATATAATATAAACCAAAATTTCTTTATTATATATATAACGTAATATATAACACATCCTGTAACCTTTTCAAACTAAATCCTTTAAAAGGAATAACTAGCAACATATATTATATATATATAATAAGGAATCACGTGTAACCCATGATCGCGCAATCATGGAATGCAATTCGCGAAATAACCGAATCAGCAGCATTGATTTTAAAACCGCGGAATTGAAATCTCGCAAGTTTTTTTAAAAATAAATTTTATACAATAAATTAAGCTCAATTAAATTGTTCTAAACACATATCAATATACATATCAAATTAAAATAATTAATAATTCACATAAAGGTTTGGCTCTGATACCATTGTTAGGTTTGTAATATTCAAGAACGCAATCAAATTGCACAAAATAAGCGGAAACGTGAAAAATCAGAGTTTTAAAATTTTACAAACCATATACCCGGATCATCCTTTATGCACAATTATTAATTAAACGAAAATATATGAAGAACAAGAATCATACCCTTGAAGATTCAAGCTTCCTCAGGTACAAGTTCACCTCCAATCCGTTTCGCGTTCAACTTGAATCCACCCGGTTTGGCTCCTTTCTTTGATCAACGTTAGCTACCCAAGTGTTTGGCCTCTAGAGGTGATCCACCAAGAAAGAATAAAGATTCAAGAAGATGGGTGTTTGGCTAAACCCTAGTTTTTCTATCTCTCATAGAAAAGGAGCGTACTCTCCAACTTTTTGAAATTGCGTATCTTTGATATCTGATATAAGACTCCTCTTATAAAGATATCAGGTAACCCTATTTAATAAGGTATTATTTATTTAATTAAACTCTTTTAATTAAATGGGCTCCCTAATCTTATTAGGGATAATTAATTAAACTCCTTTAACTAATTTTCCCTCCTAATTCTATTAGGAATAAATGAGAGTACTTTTATTAATTAATTCCCAAACTCCTTTAGGAATTAAATAATAATAATAGTAATAATAATAATAAGACTCCTCTTATTAATTTATATTTAATATTTCGAAAATATTAAATAATAAATATTAAGCTATTTAATTTATTCTATCACCATAGATTAATTAAATAAATATACTTAACTTATTATTACGATTATGCCATTTGCTTCTTAAATAATTATTCTTCTTTTTATGGTGTGACCCTTTAGGTTCTCCATATTAAACCGGTTGTGAATAAATTAATTAGAACAATTCTAATCTTATTTAAATAAATAAATTAAAATATTAATTTATTTAAATAAATAATATTTATTCTACAATAAGGACAAGCCTCCCTAGCGATTAACGACTTTCCAGATAATATAGATTTCAACATTAATCATAAAAGAACCTTTGAGTAAATAGTTACCGTATAATTCAATCCTTCCACCATACAATGTTCCAATTAAATATAAGACATGGAATTACTGTCAAGTCTTATTTTATTTAATTATATGTATTTCGACTCTTAAATGCACAACACCAAATAATGCAAATTAGAAACTCCTTTCTAATTTCATTCTGCCTTGGCCAAGGACTACTGAGTTGTCATTTATCGAATCACACAGGACATTTCTCTTTTTTTACTAGAAGTGGTAGATTCTTTATTGATCATATATTATCTCCATGTACAACTTATTATACCCAAGCATACCCTTTGATATACCCTAAGGGTCTTAAGGAATAAGTCAAAGTATAACTCATCATACATAAGATACTATGATGATCTCAAGTCTAAGGATCACTTGTACTACTATCACTACAGGAATTCCTATTGACAAGCAAGTAAAACTCCATTAGGTATTCCTTAGCGAGCCACGTTCAGTGAACTTATTCTCTAATAAGCACCTACATACTTGTTTTAGTGTCTCCACACAAATGATCATGAGATCAACCATCCTCATCCAATGAGCAAGCAACGTATGTACCAATCTATCCGGATTAACTAATCCCCAATTTAGTAATCCAACGATTGGGAACTATTTTAGTTTTAAGCTTTCTAAGAATTTAGATCTCATTAGAACGATCATCATCATTATTCTAAAAGCATTGCTTAAAACTATGGGTTTATCACATATTATAAAACAGCATCATGTCGATAATTAAAAGCCTTTAATAAATTAATACTTTTTATTAATAAATGAATAAGATTGTTACAAAGTATATGCTTTATCATCAAACATGATTGGCTTGTGTGCATACTACTTTCATCTCCCACTTGCACTAAAGCCAATCGTCATGTATCTCATACCCTTCTTCTCTAAGTGACGATTATCCTGCTGTTGGATAAGCTTTAGTTAATAGATATGCAATATTGTTATTGGAATCAACTATCTCTATAGTGATTTTCCATCTTTCAATGATCTTATAATCAAATGAAAGTGCCACAATACATGTTTAGATCCAGATGAGACTTATGAAACTATTCTTAGTTTTGTAATGAACTTATCATCCAAACAATCAACTTGCAGCTTCTTTACAGCTATATATTTTGTCTTTATCACTAAACCAGCAATTATTCGCTGTTTGGAATCTTTCCAATTCACTGCACCACCGTTCAAGGTAACGCTTTACTTAAATGGATTTTCTGTCATCTTGGTCTGTCTGAAAAACTTGAGTCTGTTAAGCCCTGTAGTTTTAATTTAGACCCACCATGAATATGATTACATCCTTAGTGCCGGTTAAGTACTTTAAGATGTTTTTCACTGACTCATAGTGAACTTCTCCAGAATTTGACCGATCAACATCAGGTCTCGTACATTTCATTGCATACATGATAGTTACTCATGCGATCTCTCTTTTACGAGTGTATGTGGACTATTAAGAGAGATACACTCCAGGGCTCATCAACATGAGACATCCCATGGAGTTTGCCATACTAAACGACTTTAGCATCAAATGAATATACGTTCCTTGGGTTAAGTTGAGCATCCTCTTGAATCTATCTTATAGATTTGTATCCCCAATTAAGATACTCTTCCCAAATCGTTCATGGAGTAATGTTTAGACAACTTTATCTTTACTGATTGTAGCATTAGTATGTCATTCTTTATCCATAGTATATCAACATATAATATTAGGAATGTCACAGCGCTCCCACTGACCCTTTTGTACACACTAGATTTATTCTTATTTTTGATAAAATCAAACCTATTTGATTGTCTCATCAAAACGAATGTTCCATATTTGAGAAGCTTGCTTCAATTCATTTCTCTGAGTGTCTACAACTTTTACCTTATCGTATGTAACTAGATCATCATCTTCTATGATGTCTACCTCATCATCATCATGTATGATGAATCCATACCTCCTAGGTATCTTGGTGCTATTCCAGATTTACGATTCGGTTGTGGTACAACAGGTCTATCTACAGGTTCTTCTTATTTGACTTATAGTATTTCGTGGTTCTTGAACTCTTCAAGATCTATTATCCTCCCACTAGCCCCTTCAATGATAAACACCTTTATCTTAGAAGGCAGAGTGTTTGGCAATAAACACCTTTTGCTAAGTAGAAATTATAGAACATATACCTAAACTTACTATAGGATGTCCCACAAATCTGTACTTGTCAAATTTGTCCCAAACTTATCCTTTTGAAACCTTTTCACATAAGCGGGACAACCCCTTATCTTAACATACTTAAGATTAGGAATCCTCCCTGTCCATGACTTTTATGGAGTCTTGGGGCCGAATTTTGAGGTTACCTTTTTCGTAGATATGCAGCCATTTCTAGGACATGACCCTAGAGGGATACTGGAATGTCGGTAAAATCATTATGGACCGCACCATATCCAACAAGGTACGATTTTTTCTTTCAGATACATCAATCAATTATTGCGTATTAGGAGGCGTCCATTGTGAGAAAACTATTTGAGATGATCTAGAAACTTATTGCATAAGTATTTATTCCTTGATCTAATCAAAGAATTTTATACTTTGCCAATCTGTTTCACTTCTGAATTCTTTGAACCTTTCAAATAATTCATACTTGTATTTCATAAAATAAAAATATTCAACTCTTTGAATGATCATCTCCTTTTCTTATACTAATTTGTTCAATATGCAAAATTATTTTCACGTAAGTAAAGTACACAAAATTCATTAAGTAATATTCCAGTTCTATACAAAACAATATTATTATAAATAGAACAATAATTGTTCTTAAATATAATACCAAAGATTTTATTGTCCAATAGTAAAATAGAAATAATATTTCTAACAAGAACTGGAATACAATAATAACTTATTGACTTAATAGATTTGCCCGTAGGCATTGCTAAACTATAAGTTTCTATGGCTAATGTGGCAACCTTTCCTTCATTTCCCACACATAGGATTACTTATATTTTGTTTAGCTTTCTACTTCTATTTGGTCCCTTCATAAATCTATATTTATGATAACCAAAGTCGGTATCCAATACCCAAGTAGTTCCTTGACTTAAAGAAAAATTTATTTTAAATCATGAACAAATTGTATTTGTAACCAAAACTTCACAAAGCTTCTTTGGTTAGCCTCTGCAAGATTGCCTCTCGCAGTTTTTTCCAGTGTCCAGGCTTATTGCAGTGGAAGCAAACTCCTTTGCTATCCGTATCAGTTTTGTTTATTATTATCCTTTATTTTGCCTTTCTATTTACCTTCTTTGAATTGTTCTTCTTTTCAAAAGATCCTT